>JAJIBD010030010.1:0-72188 GCA_021461705.1 Cryptotis parvus
TTTTTTTTTTTCTTTTTTTTTTTTTTTTTTTTTTTTTTTTTTTAAATTTTTTTATTTTTACAATTACAAAGATATACAATTAAAAAAGTTCATATTTGGGTTTTGGTCATACAGTGTTGCAGCACCCATCCCGCCACCAGTGCCCATCTCCCACCACCAACGTCCCGGTTCCCTCCCCCTCCCCCAGCCCTCCTCCATGGCAGGTTCTTTATTTCTTTCCATTTCTCTCTCTTTCTCTTTTCCTTCCTCTCCAGACTATGGATTACAGAACATACATTAAAGGGTTGTCATGTGTATCCTTTTTGCCTCTATTTAATGCTCAGTTCTAGGTTGGCATTAGTACCCTCGACAATTGTTAGCACACTGTTCCATTTTCTGTCTTACCTAGCCTCTGACTCCCACACGTTTGTGATAATTTCCACCTTTGACAGGACCTCCTGATGTATGTTTCACTTGACCTTGGATATTGGTATCATAATATGTACCTATATATTTATGTTATGCAGATAAATGCAGTCATTCTGTATCTGTCTCTCTCCTTCTGGCTAATTTAGCTCAACATAATCTTCTCCATGTCCATCCATTTGTAGGCAAATTTTATAACTTCATTTTTTCCTAACAGCTGCATAGTATTCCATTGTGTAGATGTACCAAAGCTTTTTTTATCCAGTCATCGATTTTCGGGCACTCTGGTTGCTTCCAGATTCTGGCTATTGTGAATAATGCTGCTATGAACATAAAAGTAGGGATGGTGTTTCCGCTGCGTATTTTTGGTTTCCCAGAGTAGATTCCCAGGAGTGGTATGGCTGGGTCAAATGGGAGTTCAATTTCTAGTCTTTGGAGGAATGTCCATATTGTTTTCCAGAAAGGCTGTACCAGCCGGCATTCCCACCAACAATGGATGAGTGTCCCCTTTTCCCCCACACCCACGCCAGCACTTGTTGTTCTTGTTCTTTTGAATATGTGCCAGTCTCTGTGGTGTAAAGTGGTATCTCATTGTTGTTTTGATTTGCATCTCTCTGATGATTAGTGATGATGAGCATTTTTTCATATGTTTTTTGGCCATTCGAATTTCTTCCTTGCTGAAGTTTCTGTTCATTTCTTCTCCCCATTTTTTGATGGGGTTGTTTGTTTTCTTCTTGTAAAGTTCTACCAGTGCCTGATATATCCTGGATATTAACCCCTTATCAGATGGGTATTGGGTGAATATTCTTTCCCATTCTGTGGACTGCTTTTGTATCTTAGTCACTGTTTCTTTTTGAGGTGCAGAAGCTTTTTAGTTTCATGTAGTCCCATATATTTATCTTTTCTTCCTAGTTGCTTTGTTAGTGATGTTTCATCTTTGAAGATGCCTTTAGCTTCAATGTCATGGAGGGTTTTCCTATATTTTCTTCAATGTACTTTATGGATTCAAGTCTGATATTGAGATCTTTAATCCACTTTGATCTGATTTTTTGTGCATGGTGTTAGACACAGGTCCAAATTCATTTTTTTACATGTCGCTGCCCAGTTTTCCCAACACCACTTATTGAAGAGGCTTTCCTTACTCCATTTTAGACTCGTTGCACCTTTATCAAAGATTAAATGATCATGTGTTTGAGGTTGGGTGTCAGGATACTCAATTCTATTCCATAGGTCCACGGGTCTGTTTTTATTCCAATACCATGCTGTTTTAATTACTACTGCCTTGTAGTACAGTTTGAAGTTGGGTAAGGTGATGCCTCCCATCTTCTTTTTCCGAGGATTGCTTTAGCTATCCTTGGGGGTTTATTGTTCCATACAAATTTCAGGATTGTTTGGTCAATTTCTTTGAAGAATGTCATGGGTATCCTCATAGGGACTGCATTGAATCTGTACAGAGCTCTAGGGAGTATTACCATTTTGACAATGTTGATTCTCCCCATCCATGAGCAGGGAATGTGTTTCCATTTCCTTGTGTCCTCTTTTATCTCTTGGAGCAGTGTCTTGTAGTTTTTCTTTGTACAGGTCCTTTACACACTTGGGTAAGTTGATTCCTAGGTATTTGATTTTCTGTGGCACAATTGTGAATGGAATTGTTTCCTTAATATCCCTTTCTTCTCTTTCGTTATTTGTATATAGGAAAGCCACCGACTTTTGCGTGTTGATTTTGTATCCTGCCACTCTACTATATGCGTCTATTGTTTCTAGGAGTTTTTTGGTAGAGAGTTTAGGGTTCTCTAGGTATAATATCATGTCATCTGCAAATAATGATAGCTTGACTTCTTCCTTGCCTATCTGGATGCCCTTGATGTCCTTTTCTTCTCTGATTGCTATGGCAAAGTACTTCCAGTACTATATTGAATAAAAGAGGTGAGAGTGGGCAACCTTGTCTTGTCCCTGATCTCAGGGGGGAAGGCTTTCAACTTTTCCCCATTGAGAATGATGCTCGCTGTGGGCTTTTGGTAGATGGCTGTAACTATCTTGAGGAAAGTCCCTTCAATTCCCATTTTCTGGAGGGTTTTAATCATGAGCGGGTGCTGGATCTTGTCAAATGCTTTCTCTGCGTCTATTGATAGGATCATATGGTTTTTATTTTTTCTCTTATTGATATGATGTATTATGTTGATTGACTTGCGAATGTTGAACCATCCTTGCATACCCGGGATGAATCCTACTTGGTCATGATGTATAATCTTCTTGATGAGTCTTTGGATTCTGTTTGCTAGTATTTTTGTTGAAGATCTTAGCATCCGTGTTCATCAGGGATATTGGTCTGTAGTTTTTCTTTCTTTGTGTTGTCTCTCCCTGCTTTGGGTATCAGGGTGATATGTGCCTCGTAGAAGCTGTTTGGGAGTGTTTCTGTTTCTTCTATTTCCTGGAAGAGCTTGAACAGGACTGGCAGTAGGTCCTCCTTAAAGGTTTGGTAGAGTTCACTAGGGAATCCGTCTGGACCTGGGCTTTTGTGTTTGGGAAGTCTTTTTAATTACTGTTTCTATTTCCTCAATGGTGATAGGCTTATTCAGGTATTGGAGGTCTTCTTGTTTCAGCCGTGGGAGGGTTATAGGACTTCAGGAATTGATCCATTTCTTCCTAGATTCTCATGTTTCACGGCATACAGGCTCTCAAAGTAATCTCTGATGATCTTTTTGGATTTCTGTGGTTTCTGTTGTGATGTCACCCTTTTTATTTCTGATTCTGTTTATTTGGGTTCTCTCTCTTTCCCTGTCCTTACAAGTCTTGCCAATGGTTTGTCAATCTTGTTTATTTTTTTCAAAAAACCAGCTCTTGGTTTCATTAATCTTTTGGATTGTTTTTTTTGGTTTCCAACTCATTGATTTCCTCTCTAAGTTTTATTATTTCCCTTTTTTCTGCCTGGGTTGGGCTCCTTTTTGTTGGTCTTTCTCTAATGTCTTCAGCTGTGTAGTCAGGTTATTTATGTGGGCCCTTTCTTGTTTCCTGATGAATGCTTGCAGAGCTATAAACTTCCCTCTTAACACGGCTTTTGCCGTGTCCCACAAGTTCTTATAGTTGGTGTCTTCATTTTCATTTGTTTCCAGAAATCTTTGGATTTCCTGTTTGATTTCTTCTATGACCCATTTGTTGTTCAGGAGTGGGCTGTTCAGTTTCCAGGTGTTTGGTTTGACTCCCTGTTTCTGTGTGCGGTTAACTTCCATTTTCAGTGCATCATGGTCTGAAAAGATAGCTGACACAATTTCTATCTTTTTTAATTTTATTGAGGTATGCTTTGTGGCTTCAGCATGTGGTCTATCTTGGAGAATGTTCCATGTGCACTAGAGAAAAATGTGTATTCAGCTTTTTTTGGCATGAAAAGCCCTGTATATATCCACTAGCTCTCTTTCTTCCATTTCTTCCTTCAGGGCCAATATTTCCTTGGTGAGTTTCAGTCTTGTTGATCTATCCATCGTTGATAGAGCAGTGTTGAAGTCTCCAACTATTATTGTGCTACTGTTAATGTCTTCTTTGAGGTCTCTTAGCAGTTGTTTTTATGTATTTTGCTGGCCCCTCGTTGGGTGCATATATGTTTAGTAGTGTAATTTCTTCCTGGTGTACATACCCCTTAAGTAATAAGAAATGGCCTTCGTTGTCCCTTCTAACCTTTTTCAGCCTGAAGTCTATATTATCTGATACTAATATGGCCACACCAGCCTTTTTGGAGGAGTTGTTTGCATGGAGAATGGTCTTCCAACCTTTGACTTTGAGTCTGTGTTTGTTCTGATTATTCAGATGTGTTTCTTGTAGACAGCAGAATGTTGGGTTCAATTTTTTTAATCCATTTTGTTACTCTGTGTCTCTTAATTGGTGCATTTAGACCATTGACATTGGAGAGATTATTGTCATCGGATTTTGTGCCATCTTTCTGTTTGTGCTTGTTGTGCTTATGGGTTTGGTGCGTATTACAGTAGACCCTTCAGTCCTTCTTTTAAAGTTGGTTTTTGAGTCCATGAAGTTCCTGAGTTGTTGCTTATCCATGAAGTTGTGTATCTTTTCCTTCATATCTGAATGTGAGTCTGGCCGGGTAAAGAATTCTTGGTGAGGCCTGCAGTTCATTCAACCTTTTCACAATATCCCACCATTGTTTTCGTGCTCGGAGTGTTTCATCAGAGAAGTCTGCTGTAAATCTTAGAGATGTTCCTTTGTATGTGATTTCCTTCTTTGATCTTGCTGCTTTCAGTATTCTATCTCTATCTATAGTTTTTGTCATTTTAATTAAGATGTGTCTTGGAGTATTCTTGTTGGGGTTTCTTTTAGCAGGTATCCTACGGGCCTCCTGGATCTTGAGGCAAAGTGTTTTTTTTAGTTCGGGAACTTCTCAGCAATGATGGCTTTGACAGTTTCTTCTTCATCAGGGTTTTCTTCTTCTTGCCCTTCTGGGACCCCAATGATCCGTATGTTGTTTCTTCTGGCTTCATCCCGATTATCTCTTGTTGTCTGTTCGGTAATTGTGAGTCTTTTTTTCTATCTTCTGGTGTTGTGTAGAGAATCTTTGGAGCAGCGTCTTCGAGATCACTAATTCTTTCTTCAGTAGCTATTATTCTGCTATGCTGGCTTTCCACTGTGTTTTTCATTTCATTTACCTCATTTTTAATATATGTCATTTCCATTTGCATTTTTCCTCACTTCTTCTATCATGTCCTCTTGTATTTTATTGAGTTTGCATTCCATTGCTTCTTTGAATTCCTTATGACTCCTTAACATTTCTTTCCGAAATTCCTTATCAGAGAGGTTATACAACTCATTGGTATTGCTTGGCTCATCTGGACTAGTGACTTTCACTCACAGAGCTGGATGGAACTTTGCGTTGCCTTACCATTTTGACTATTGTAGGTTGCAAATGTGGGGTCTTGGATGACAGGATAGTACAGTTAGTAGGTGTCTGGTCTGTTTGCAGAGTTTGGGTGGGTAGCAAGGATGCTAGGAACCAAGGTTCAGTGGTACCTCATGCAAGATAGGTAGTAAAGAGGTTCGGTTTTGGGTTTGAGTTTGGGATGATTCCGGAAGCGCAGGGCCCAAGGTTCCGCAGTGAAACCAAGGCAGTTAGCCTTGGTTCCCGTTGATGGAGTTTCCGCTCTTCCCTGGGGCAGTTTGGGTCCCGCGGAGGCGCAGGGGACACGCGCACACACCTGGCGGGGGGGCGGAGATTTTCAGCCGGTCCCAGGAGCGCAGGCGCCCAAGGTTCCACAGTGAAACCAAGGCAGTTAGCCTTGGTTCCCGTTGATGGAGTTTCCGCTCTTCCCTGGGGCAGTTTGGGTCCGTGGAGAGGGGATCACGCGCACACACCTGGCGGGGGGGCGGAGATTTTCACTCTAATTTATTTATTTATTTTGCTTTTTGGGTCACACTATGTAATGCTCAGGGGTTACTCCTGGCTCTGCACTCAGGAATTACTCCTGTCAGTGGTCGGGGGACTGTGTGGGATGCTGGAAATTTAACCAGGTTCAGCTGCATGCAAGGCAAAACTCCTCATTGTATTGTTGCTTCAGCCCCCCCACGCAGTTTTTCTTTTTTTCGTGAGTTTGTCTAAGGTTCACTTGATGAGTGACTTTCTAAATACCTGCACTACTGTACTCCATTATCTTTTTACATATTTTCCTTTGGAAGAGAGGCCCTGTCTCTAGGGACTTTTTCAGTAATTACAGGTATTATTTCCACTGAAATATATCTGAGCACTCCCACTTTTAATATCAAAGTCTATTTTTTTTATAGTTAACAGAAGGATCAATAGCAATTTTTACATCATTCTTTTGGTCTCCCAAAATCACCAAGAAATGTCTGACTGAACATGATGCTAAAATATGAAGACTTTTCTACCTAATACTGTAGTAGTTAACATAAACTCAAGGGCAATTATATAAATTTGATTCCTAGTACTTTCAAAGTGATTGTAACTTTTTATAATTCAATAATCCCCTTGACTCTTGATTTTTCCACCTACAATTTAAAAAAAGTACGTACAGCCATTTAGGATAGTTTGTTAGGATTAGATAAAGCTAAATATGCCAGGTCCTTCTAAAATGTCTACCAAAATTGGGGTTCTATAAGTATCAGACATTAGTTTTCAGAGCACTTCTAAAATGATGAGATGAAAATACTGCAAGCAATTTTGTGGTAATTTAGAGGGGAAGAATCCCTTCAACCAATGCAACAGTGTGTGGCTTCAGGTCTAACAAAGTAGTGCATTAAAGCTATATGTCCATAAATATGTGCCCACCTCATCTACCTTTGAGGCCTGCCTCAGGTTTGTAATGTTCTCTCACCATCTGCCACTTCCATGGATTATGACTTTGTAAGGAACTGACCAGAAGGCAAATCTGAAGTCTGGGAAACACAATCCATGAAATCATTCACACTAATTAACCCTTTAGCTCCAATTAACTGAGCATATTGACAATCTCCTGAAAGTCATGTCTATCCATTTAACAAACTGTGATTATGGGCCCCAATCTCTGGATAAATCTGAGCCACTGGCATTGGCTCAGATTTACTCAGAGATTGCCTGTGCATGTCACTGAGGAGACATGGATCAAGTTAGAGTGCAAAGAAATGAAATGGTTCAAAACAATATCAACAAAGGAGTGAAACAGACTAAAAGAGATTATTGGCAAATACACACTCCTCTTGGACATATTTGAGAGAGGTAAACAGGACTGGAAAAAAAATAAAAGAATTTTCCCTTTCAAAATTTTGTCCTGAACTGTCCTTATGTGAGTCTAAAGATTGCCAGATTTAAATTACTTTCCTGTCAAGTTTTGGCAGTCTACAGTCTAAAAATAACCACTACAGTGTCAAATACTCATTGTTATATTGCTTCCATAAACCATGAAGAGAAAGGAATTGGGGGGAAGCCTCAAACCATTCCTTTAGGGTCTTGATGAAGAAGTTGGACCATCTTGTAGATGGGCAGCCAAGTGATCTTTTGACATCCCGTGGGATCCAGTCGGTAACGGCTCTAGTCAAGCGGTCATCTCCAAATCGCATTACATGTCCAGCCCTTTGATTTTCGATGCCTTGGCAAACAAGACAGCGTCCCTGACTCTGGAACGTTGACAGAGGTCTAAACTTTGGATTCCTTCTCTCACTTGAGTGAGGTGTGATATTCCAAGCATGGCTCTTTTGATTCCTTTTTTTGGGAGACCATGACAATCACATCAGAAAATCTCTGAAGATGGGCCCCAGGCTTCAGGAGTTTCCAATCAGTTGCATTTATATAGGTAAGGCCTAACACTGCTGTGCCTAGCACCTTTCATGCACTTCTCTCTATCCTGAAAATATCCTTTGAGAAACTCAGTATTCCCAGCAGCACCAAAAAGGAAACTGAATCTTAGCAAAGACAGATCACTCAAGTTATGTAAAACACTGCTGAGCTAAGACACTGAGCATGGTTATCCAATTCCTAATCCAATATTCTCTTTTCTATGCAGGCTTCTTTATTCCTTAAGGCAGATGAACAGAGAGTATTATTTTCAAAGATCACCAATTAAGTTTCACATCTATATATCAATGAATTTTCTCAATTCTGTCAAAGCATGGCTGATTTAATAAAAATGGCAACACAAGACAATGTCTATGTTGTGACTCATTTTTTTTCCAAACACAAAAGATTGCTTTACAAGAGAGACCCCATGCTAACATGCATCCAATCAGGGGATGAAAGATGTATGAACTGTCATTCTTGTATGCACCACCCCATCCCCAATCCTTTCCTCCATGCAACAGGCAGAGCCAATTTGGTCCACATCTGATGCCTCATTTGGATTTCTTTTTGGAAGGCATAAACGATGACGTTAGTACCAACTGTTTAGAGCAGCTGCAGAAAATCATTAACCCAAATTGCTCATTACACCTTTATAGACACCAAGCAAGTCGGCCTGCTAAACGCAGATATAAATATAATGGGTAATAATGGTGATGGAACATGATAAAAAGAATGAAAGCATAAAGGGTGGGGAAAAATAGCTGCAGAAGGAAATTCTCCCTATTGTACATTGCCTTGCACTCCATCAAGGGCACAGAAGCTTCACTTTAAAAAAAATTAAAAGATTTTACACAAACGTTCCACCATAACTCAATCAGACACATGGCTTTTCTATTTTACACTGTCTACATTATAACAAACAATAAAAGGTTGGGTGAGGGGGATTTTACTTGGGGCAAAAGATTAAAGAGAAAAATTTTAAGTAGGATAGAAGGACTCTGAAAAACTGAAGGAGGCTGCTTTTTATGGTTGGAAAGTTATCTCCAATACACAGGAGAGATGCCAGTGAGGGTGCGGGGCCCAGCTAGAGCTGCCTTTCTGTGGAAAGACCTTGAATGAAGGATTTGCTGGCAGTTAGAAATGCAATATGGCCCAGACTAGCCTTCCCTCTCCCGGAGCTCCTCTGACTGGCAGTTTGAATTGCCCTGCCAAATCCCTCTGCTTTGCTCTTTCTAAATAAAGAATAAGGGGAAAGAAGTGGCAAGTCAGAGCAACAATCCACACCTCAGCAGATTGCTCTGCCACTGCAAATGTTAATATTTTTTAATGTCAATGTGGAGGCTCCTGTTTGAAATTCAATGGGGAACTAAAATTAATGTAAGGCTGCTTAGGAATGTCAGATAAATGTTCGTCATATTCAATAGAGTGTTTGTGTAGCTTGAAAATGATGGCAATAGAAAGCAGAGGGTTTATGTTGATTATTATAGCACAAAGTTCTTTAGGAAATAAAAGTACCTGAAGCTATTTGTGGAAAAAGATGCAATTTTTAGAAGAAATTGGGAAAAGAATAGAAGTGCCATTTGCTGAGAGAGGTGACATTTCAGGAAAAAAATTAAGGAATGTATGCAGAGGACCAGGAGAAAACTGTTCTAAACTGCCTGCCCCAAGCTGGAGACCATGAGTTCGATTCCCAAAGTCACCAGGTGCATCAAGCAGAGCCCTAGTGCCTCTGTTGTGCCTGGAAACAAAATCAAAGTGCACGCAAGGATCTTGTACAATACTCGGCAGCTTGATTTTTTAGAGAAGTAGGAAATTCAAAAACGATCCCAATTCTCTATTCCTCCCCCTCATCACATCTCTTGAAATGTGATTTTGTGTCTCTTCCTGTCAAGAGCGAGGTCTGTTTTTTTCCACCTCTTGAATTGGACTGGCTCTGGGCCACATTTTGGCTAAAAGCAGCTGTAGATGGAGCATATGCCAATATCAAGCTCAGGTCTCAAGAGATCCAGTGCATTTTCCCAGTCTCTCTTGGCATCTTTCCATGGCATCGGAAAAGGCTTAAGCTGCCTGCTGTATGGCATAGGACAGGGCCGTGTCCCCCCAAGCCAAGGCTTTCTGGACTAGCCAGAGACAGCAGGCACTGGACTGCAGCCTACGGATATCTGCAGAGTGCAGCCTGGACCAGCAATTTTCCCCAAATGTACCAAAGAATCTGAGAAATAGTAAATAATGTTTTAAAATACAAAAGTTAAGAGTATTTTGTTTTACAGTCATGACTGTGTCCGTATCTATAAAACACCTAAAATGCTTAGCCTTAGGTCATTTCTTTATAAATACAGAACCCCTGGTGTACAGGGAAGAAAGTATTTCTCTGACTAATCTGTAGTCATTTCTTTGCCATCATGAATGTTTACAATTAGAGTCGAGTCACACATGTCCATAAAAGGCTCTACTATAATATAACATTAATCTATGTCCTTTCCCCATACATGTTCTGCTTTCTCCCTTCCCTGCTTAAAAGCTCAAGTCTAATTTATGGAATGGCTCTTGACTTGCTGAGGACTGAACAGGACTTAATGTGAAATGAGGTCCCATTTGGCATTTCAAATTATTTGAAATTATTAGCCATTCCTGTTGGTGCTGCATGCCACCTTAACCATGATCTTGTGTAACTGGTAGAACTGAATTTATAAGTTTCCTTAATATTCTAAATAGCTGTATATAATCAGGAAATCCTAGAGGGCAGGGAGATGGGGCCAAGGAGAAGGTAGAAAGTGAATATTAACAAAGAAACTGTTAACAAATATTAAAAAAGAAAATATTAACACAAATAGCAAATTTTACTTTGCTATTTTCATTCTTTTTAATTTTCTTTCTTTCATTTTCAATATAGGTCAGTCACACTTAGCAGTGCTTGAGGGGAGGGGACTTCTTTGAGTCACTGGATGAGCGAGAACTGGTCCTTTAGTCCCCGGGCTACACCAAGCAGAGCTGAGCAGTGCAGATGGGGTTCTGGTGTGGTACAGTCCCTGGAAACAATCTCTGCTTCCTGTGTGCTAGGGTTGTGCTCTACCACCTGATCAAAACCCCTCCTACTTTACTACTTTGTCTGTGAAAATTAACTTTGCTCACTCATTAAAACTTCTTGAAAATGACTCGTTTTCTTACTTTATTTTTTTTAGAGAGAAACTTTTGGGGTTGGGCACACTCAGTAGTACTCAGGGCTTACTTCTGGCTCTGTGCTCAAGGATCATCTTTGGAATGACTCAGATGACCATAGGTGGTGACAGAAATCAAACCCAGATGGGCCACTGGCAAGACAAGTGCCCAACCCATTGTACACCCTATTAGGAAGAAACTTTAGATTCTTATTAGCTGATAAAAGATGATTAAAAATCTTAAAAGGTAATTTTATAGGAATAGTCAATCACAGATAAAAAACACATTCCTTCTCTCTTTCTCCATAGCTTCTAAAGTATCTAATATTTACAAAAACAAGAGTATATATAGTTACATAAGAAAATGGTAAGCCCCGTTTTGTCACTTGGTTGATAAAGTTATGAAGGTCATGCTTCAAACTATGAATTTAGAATCAAACATATTAAATCATAATTCGGTTGATCTCATCTATTTCACTGTTATCAAATAATACTTTTTACCCAGAGACTCAGAAACTCTTCTTAAAAACAAATTATGGGATAAGAATTGCTCCCTACGGAAATTTCAGCTCCACAGATATAGCAGTGGGTTTTGTGCTTACGTGTTTTACAGCTAAATGATATCTTTCAACTGTACAGCATTTGAAAATTTACAAAAGTTTTTTTTTAACTTTTGTTGGGCTAGCAGCCTCCCATGTGAAAGAATAGAAAATTTAACCTCATCTCTGTTCTCTACTTTCCAGTTTCCCATAAGCAATTAATTTTCCGCCAAGTTGTAATCTACAGAGGTTTTATAAAGTACAATAACAAGAATCTTATTAAAGTAGCATACAGAGTATTTTCACTCCTTTAGAAATCCTCTGTGTGTTGCAACAGAGAGAGTAGAGCAATTAGGGTGCTTTCTTTGTACCAAGTCAACCTCTTCAATGTACCTCTTCAATGCTTGGGACCACATATTGGCTCCAAGCTCCTCCAGGATTAATCCTAGAGTCAGAAGTAAGTAGGGAGCATAGCCAGGAATGGCCCAAAAATACAAATAAACAAAACCCTTAGAAGCAATAAACTAATACACCAAAGTAGCAGGCTGCAAGATGAATACAGAAAATTCAGTTGCTTTTCTATATGCAAATAACTAGAAGAGAAAAAAAGCCAAAGACAACCCCACCAACCTAAAAATCCACTTAATGAAGGACATAAAAGTTTGATACATTGAAAATTTCAAATCACTATTGAAAGAAATAGAAATCACCAGAATAGATCTCTACATAAATGTGTATATATGTACATATATGAATAAACACATATTATATGTTAATGGATCGCAAGAATTAACATCATAAAAAATCTCATTTGGGAAAGCAATTTTGATTCCTTCAAGCAGCAGGCAATTCCAAGATTTAGGCACATATCTTCCCCTTAAGAAAGGGAATAACTCCAAAGAGTATGGTAAAAGCAACAAGAGAGCAGTCACTTTTCAGTGAAGGAGTCTGACAAATAATCTCCCAGTCAAGGAATCAAGCTTCTGCCCTATTGGTAGTCTTTTGTTTTGCTTTTTTTTTTTTTTTTGGGTCACACCCAGCGACACTCAGGGGTTACTCCTGGCTCTTCGCTCAGGAATTATGCCAGATGGTGCTCATGGGACCACATGGGATGCCAGAGATGGAACTCAGGTTGGCCACATGCAAGGCAAATGCCCTACCCGCTGTGCTATCTCTCTGGCCCCGGTAGTTAGTCTTGTTGATAATATGTCTCCTTGAAAAATTTAGAAATTACCCTTACAACATTCCTCTCTCCAGAGCCCAGTTTAGTCATGAGTAAAATGTCAGAGAAATCCAAGTTCTACAAAATTCCCAACAAGGAAATCTCAAAGAAGTCCAAGTCACCGTAATTTTTTTTAAAAAAGATCTAAGAAGTTTCAGCATCACAGACACTGTAGGTTTTGTGACAGTTAAGTGTAATGTAATATTACAAAAGTGTAACATAATATTAATACAGAAAACTGATATGAAAACCACAAAAATGTGGACTATTTAATACACAATTTTATTCAATTTTTGGGACAAATGAATTCTACTAATGACAGATGCTCATAGTGAGGCAACTGGGTGAGAGAAACTTTTCTTTAACTCTAAACCTGTTCTAAAATGTGAATAGTTCCTTTTGAGGAGGAAAAAAAGTGTAACTGAAGAAGTAAACATTCAATTTATAACTTCTGAGTGAATAAAACACACATGAATGAATAAGAAAAAGGACAAAATAGTAATTTTCCAGAGGAAAATGTAGCTAATGTCACCAATAGTTCAAAATGAATCTATGATCAATTTTCTTGTAAAATAAACAGAAAAGTCTTGCTTATTTTACTGTGCTTTAGAAGCTTTAACTAAACAATGAAGGGAGAATAATTGCTGAGTTTTAAAGATGTTGATGAAGTTATTATGCTTCAAATTTCTGCTTATTCTTTCAAAATGTGATATTAGCTGAATATTTATAACTATGTCAACACAGTTTCAATGATATATAAATACAAGTATAATACAAATTTTGTATATTCAAATGCTGAATACTATTATAAAAGAGAAACAGAATTGAAAAATAGAAAAAGAACTGAAAATTATTGTGGAAGCCAGAACATGTTTGTAAGTAGGACTCACAGGCCTTCATGTCCACATGCAATAACATATAAAGACCACACAGACTAATAAGTCAGGATTTTGTATTTGATGTTGCAAAAGACAACACAGAAATGTTATTTGCCCTCTTTGTAGTCCAGAGCAGAAATACTAGAAGATGCAGCAGAAGCTGGGAAAAGCATTCGCACCGCCCGCTTGTTCTTTGCCAACTATAAGACCAAGATGACTGCCGGCTGACACCCTGATGGATCTATCACATCTTCAAGAAAGGCAATGGAGAAGATTATCCATGACTGCTACTCAGATCTCTTTGATAACCATGTCCACCTGCCCACATACCAAATTGCACAGGATGGGATTGTCATTCCCAACATTCTCCCTTATGAAATCAGATATGCCATTTCATCAGTCAAGAAGGGAACAGCACGAGGCCCAGACAAAGTCAGACCCGAACACCTGAAGAATCTGCCATCAGTACTCATCAATACACTAGCTCGGCTCTTCACACGCTACCTGTCTGAATGCAAGGTGCCCTCCCAATGGAAAACCAGTAGGACAGTTCTACTGTTCAAGAAGGGAGACATTCACGACATCGGCAACTATCGCCCCATCTGCTTGTTGTCCATCATCTAAACGCTGTTCACTTGAGTCATCCTGAACAGGATTAGCAGAACACTAGATGAAGGACAACCATGCGAGCAAGCTGATGTCTGGAAAGAATTCAGCAATCGATCATATCCACATGGTAACCAAGCTCATTGAGTTTGTAGGGAGTACAAGATGCCGCTCTGTCTCACGTTCATTGATTTACAGCAAGCCTTTGATTCTGTGGAGACTGAAGCAGTCATCGAAGCCCTAGCCAAACAGGGTGTTCAAATCCAATACATCAAGTTCCTTCGTGAGCTGTATTATGGATTCACCACCAGGATCTCACCATTCTACAAGGACGTGACCATTGATGTAAAAGAGGGGTTCGGCAGGGTGATACCATTTCATGAAAACTCTTTAGCGCCACCCTGGAAACATCATGCAACAATTAGAATGGGAAGGAATGGGAGTGAAGATAGATGGTCGGCAACTACACCACCTCTGCTTCGCTGATGACATCGTTCTAATAACACCAAACATTAGCCAAGCAGCACAAATGCTGGCTGACTTCGACAGAGAATGTGGAAAGATAGGTCTACAGCTGAATCTAAAGAAAACCATGTTTATGAAAAATGAACTAGTTCCAGAAGCCCCATTCACTCTCAATGGAACAAACATCTCTGAATGCAGCAGTTATGTGTACCTAGGTCGAGAAGCCAACATGATGAATGACCTAAAACCTGAGCTGCACAGGAGGAAGAGAGAGGCATGGAATGCCTTCAAAGGCATTGAAGAAATAGCTAAAAGGACAAAGAACCTCCGACTCCGCACACATCTCTTTGACTCCACCGTTCTCTCTGCATTAACATATGCTTCAGAGACCTGGGCCCTATGAAACAGGATGAGAATGCTATTTGGGTCTCCCAGAGAGGAATCGAAAGAGCTATGCTTGGAATGTCACGCCTCACTCAAGTGAGAGAAGGAATCCGGAGTTCTGACCTTCATCGCTATTCCAGAATCAGGGACACTGTCTTGTTAGCCAAAGCATAGAAAATCAGATGGTCTGTACATGTAATGCGATTTGTAAATGACCGCTGGACTACAGCCATTACTGACTGGATACCACGGGATGTCAAAACATCACGTGGCTGCCCACCTACAAGATGGTCAGACTTCCTTGTCAAGACCCTGAAGGAACTGTTTGAGGCTCTTCATATTCCTGAATCAACCAGATGCCATTGGGATACATTGGCACGTGATAGGGTCAAATGGAAATGTTACTGGTGCCCGCTCAAGCAAATCTATGAATAACGGGATTCAAGTGATCAAGTGAAATGATCAAGTTATATATACTTGCAGAACTAAGATTTGGTACATATTAACTATTTTTTTAAGTTTTGTTGCCACAAATGTTTGTGATCAAGGCTTGTTTTGGCTCTGTGTTCAGGGATCATGCCTGGACTGCCCATGGGTGGTCATGGATTGAACCCAAGTTGGTCGCATGTAAAAGCAACCTCCCTTCCCACTATCCAATCTTTCCAGGAACCCCCAATTTTTAACTCCTTAAAAATTTCCAGTATCAAGATGGCTACAGAAAACATTTCTTACTTGGCCCCAAAATCAACTAAGAGGAAGACTGAACAGCCTCATACCTCTGGGTGACAAGCAGTCCCTAATCCAAACAGACCAACATGTGCTGCAGTAACTAGAAAATAGGGACGATTCATACTTTAATTGACAAATGATAGGTAGAAATAAGCACCTGGAGACTGTATTCAGTATGGGAACAGGAAGCTGGGGAAGTCTATATCTCTTCATAGGAAAGGCCAACACAAGCATGGGACCTGGATAGCTAGTTCCCCAAAGATGTACAGATACCAAATGACCACATAAAAAAATACAGCTAACATTTTTTCTCTTGGGGAAATGCAATTCAGAACAAAGAATCATCATATCACACCTAATAGAATTTCTATTACACAAAAATATAAAAATTAATAATTATTCAAATAAATGTGAAGATAAAGGAACACATATAAACTGTTGGTAAGAATGCAAATTGGTACAAGCATTATGAAAAGGAATATAGGGATTTTTAAAAGAATTAAGAATAGAAATTACGAATGATCCAGTTATTCCACTTCTGAACATTTACATGATGAACATAAAATCACTAATTCAAAGAAATGTACGCATTCTTATATATTGAATACAGCAGTGTTTACAAGTCAAGAACTGAAAACAATCAAAATATCTATCGATTAAGAAATTGATAAAAAATTGTATATGGACACAATGTATTACTATTCAGCTAAAAATGAGTAACAAGAGACTAATATCTTTGAACAGTGAAAATAATGGCCAGGAAGACTGTCCCCTGGATGGAAGCTTGTCACAAGTAGAAGGGTAGGGGAGGGCAGTTAGAATAGGTAAGAGACCAGTAATACAGAGATATTTGGAAAGATCACACTGAACAAGAACTGAGTGCTGAAAGTAGGTAAAGAGATATGTGTGCTAATATCTCAGTATCTATATTGCAAACCATAATGCCCAGAAATGCAAATCAGAACAAAGAATCATCACACGTAATAGAACAGAGCCTCGCAACAAGCCAGACGACCCCCCCACTCCATGAGGGCTGCCATTTTCCACATAGTACTTCCCTCTCGTCAGAACTCCACCCAGCAGAAGAGCCTATTATAGCCTGACTCACGTGGCCACTTGCAGCAGTGAAGTTCACCAATAAATGCTGGATTTAGAGGTGACTACAAGAATATGCCACCTGCACGGCAGAGCCTGGCAAGGCACCCGTGTCATATTTGATATGCCAAATACCAGTAATAATTATAGACCTCATTCCCATGACCTGAATGAATGGTTTGAGGCTCTTTATGTTCCTGGAGCAATCAGATGCCCTTGGGCTCTACTAGCATGAGACAGGACATATGGAGATGTTATTGGTGCCCGCTTGAGCAAATCGATGAAGAATGGGAAGACAGTGATACAGTGATACAATGAATGCCCAGAAGGAGAGATCAAGCGAGTGAGCAAGAGAGAGAGAGAAAGAGAGAGAAGTGAGAGAGAAGTAAGAGAGGTAGAAGAAAAGTGCCTGTCACAGAGGCAGGCTGCAACAGGGTTGGGGGGCAGGTGAAGAGGGTAGTGGGAAAGACACTGGGGGCATTGTGATGGAAAATGTACTCTGGTCAAAGGAAGAGTATTGGGACAGTGCATTACTGAAACCCAATTATACCAGCCTTGTAACTGTATCTCACAGTGATTCATTTAAAAAATGAAGCGAAACACTAAGATTGAGCTTCCATCTGAACCAGAAGTTTTGCTTCTTGGCATCTACCAGAAAGCTCCTCAAATTCTTGGGCTGAAAAGATTCCTGCTGTCTCATGTTCATTGCAATAGTCAAAGTCTGGAAACAAACCAAATGTCCAAGAACAGATGCCTTAAAAAACTATACAATAACAAAATCCCCAACTGTGGTACATAAACACAATGGAATACTTACTCTCCAATAATCCCAACTATGGTACGTATACACAACAGAATACTACTCTCCCATAAGAAAGGACAATATTGCAATTTGCTGCTACCTGGATGGATCTGGAAAGTATCATGCTGAGTGAAGTTATTAAAAAATATAGGAGACAACAGAATGATTTCTCTTATATACAGAATAAAAAAGAATATAGAAAAAGGGGGGAGGGGGGGGGGGGGGGGAAATATAAATAAATCTCTTTCATAATCATTTTACCCAAACTTATGTTGATTTTTCTTTTTTTTTTTTTTTTTTTTTATCAAAATAAGTCAGGTACACAAAGACAAACAGCATGACTTCACTCATGTTGTATGTAAGAAAACCAGAGGAATTAATTAAAAAAATACCTTTTCTTTTCTTTCTGTTTTTTCTTTTTTTAAAAAAATTATTATATCACTGTGAGATAAAGTTACAAAACTGTTCATGATTTGGTTTCAGTCATTCAGTGTTCCAGCACCCATTCCTCCACCAGTTCCTACCACCAATGTCCCCTGATTCCCTCCCTCCTCACCCAGGCTGCCTCTATGGCAGACACTTGCCCTCCCCTCTCTCTCTCTCTCTCTCTCTCTCTCTCTCTCTCTCTCTCTCCCCTTTTAGACTAGAAAATCAATTAGTGGTTACCAGAAGGAAGAGAGGTTAAAAGGGAAGGCATGTGTATATTGTGATGAAATAAAACTGAAACATGTCTGCTATATAGAGTGTTACATCAATTTAAAATGTTAAAACATCATTTTTGAATATTTGGAAAATATTTTAAGATGCTTATTGGACATCTAAATGTGCAGCGTCAGCTTCCAAAAAGCATACACAGATCATTTGTCCCAACTTTGATGGAGATTGAAATCCCTTACTATATATTCCATTCTCTTTATATCAGATTCAAATAAATTTCAAAGATTTTATTGGAGAGGGGCACTATGAGGTGAATCCTGTGATTCTCAGGGGCTCTTCCTGGCTCTGTGCTCAGGAGAGTTCTGGCAGTGTTTGGGAAACATACGTGTGAGAGATATTGAAATAGAACCTAAATTGTCACATACAATGCTTTTCCTCCTGTACTATCTCTCAGACCCTAAAGGTGTTTCTGAATTATAAAATTCATCTCACCTCCTAATCACCCTATAATGTTGGAGTCTGGCATTTTTGACCCTGCTATGTTCACAAATGGTGTGACACTTTTCCCTTAGAAAGATCTGTACCATCTTCCTTTTATGAAGATAAGGCTTGTGACTTACTTGTATCAAGAAAAGGTTGTAACATGTAATGGTAGGGCAGAACAGGTGTTGTTCCCGTCAACGTTCTGAAAGCAAATAGCATGCAGGTCTGAGCCACTCTGTAACGCACATGCTCATCTCGAAGCTGCCATGCAGTAAAGAAACCAAGTTCAATTACAAAGAAAAGTCCTGTGGAGTCTCTGGAATTATCTCTCTGGTTCCCAGTTCCCTTGCCCAAGCAACACTTATGTTCATGTACAGATGGCTCCAGACTCCATTCAGAGTCACGCCTAGCTTCTGGCACAGCTCCAGACATGATGGAGCAGAGAGACATCCCACAGCTGCTCCTGTCTAAACTTCTAGCACACAGTATTCAGAAGCATTATAAACTGCTGGGCTCATACATTAGAAACTGGAACAATTGCCAGTGACTTCTATGACCCTAGGTTCTAAGAACATTTGCCAAGTCCCATGTTTGCTTTATCAGTAACTTCCCTCAAGGCTAACCGTTCCCTTCCTCTCAGAGAATTTTCTTTCTCTTAGCATAAAGAAAACTGAATTGTTGTGAGCAGGAGAGAGACTACAACAGGTAAAATGCATGTTTTGCCTGCAGCTAACTCTGCCTTTGCTCCCTTGCACCACACCTGGCTCTGAGCACAGCCAGGAGTGATGCCTGAGCACAAAGCCTGGAGGAAGAAGAAGAAAATCAAGTCCTCCAAGTTTTCTTCTTTCTCTAGTTCCTCCTGTAGGGCTCTGTGCATCACTTCCTTCTTTTCCTTGAGTCTATATGTTTGAGTCCCCTAAGATAAACCACTTCTGCTGCTACTGTAAGCTCTCATCTAATAAAATATTACATCTTACGTCTGTGCTTATGTTTCCATGAAGCACTTATGTTCTAGTGACTCTTAAAGTGTTGTTTCTAGTCAAACCTGCTTTCCACATTTCCAATTTCATACATGCCAGAAGTCTAACTAAAATTACCTTCTTGAAATCCTAATGGCATTTCAAGCTGAATATGAACTAAAATTTTTAAAAAGAAGAAACATTTGGTCTTATCCTTTCCCAAATTATATCTAATGCACTAATTCTCATTCAACCCCTTTGGTAATTATAATTAGAATCTCAAAATCATTCCCTACACCTCCCAAATCTTATCAATCTCTTCCATTTTCATCTCCACGGTTCCCTGGTTCCCTCTTATTCTGTGGGGATCTGAGGGTCCCCATCTATGCTCAAAAGCTTGAAGACCACCCTGAATTGTATTTAAATGGAAGTCTTAAAAAGTGAGCTACAAGAATGGGTGGAGGGCGCTGCTGATTGGCCTAACAGTGCTGAGAGCCAATAGTCAGTGCTAACAGAGGGTGGTATGTAAGTCACATTAGGGATCTAGCTGGGGGGCCCTTTAAGTTATCTTATTCTGTCTGCTCCCTCTGAATTCATGCACTCTAATACCACTTTATCACCATGAACAACATTAACATCTACTCAAAGGGATTGGGGCTTTTCATTCCCGCATCTCACAATATCCTCTAGCCAGAATATTCTCCTTAAAATAAAAATCCGAGTCTCTCTGAATCCAGTTTTTAAAAACCGACAGGGTTCCCATAGCCTTTTTGTGGTTATTTCTCATCCACTATATCTACAGCTCCTTCCTCACTCCTTCAATATCTTCCCCTAACCTAATTGCGGGGGAGAGAAAATGTGCCAGGCCTGATGTATCATGTTGACATGACCCTGATCCTTTATTCCTTTAGCCCAACATTCACTCCTTTCTGTGTTACTCTGTGTAGTAAACTTTTTCACATTAAACCTTTGTGAAAAAAATTAAGAATAACATCCTAAACCCCAGGAGTAGGCAGAGAATTGTTCAACATATCATATATCATGCAAAGCCTAAGCCAAATATCTCTGTTGTAAGCAAACATCCAGAGAAACACCTCATTCAAAACTTTTAGAGGAAGAGCCAGATGCTTTTGTTAATGTTTTTACTTTGTCTCTGAGCATCATTTTACTCTCTCTGCATGTTCTACTTCCTGGGAATCTAATCTCTGTAGGAAATATCAACACTCCTTTTTTCCTATCCTATCTTTTAGTTGACCCAATGAGAGGTACATACAAAAAAAAGTAAGAGAGGATTTCCTTCCTTTAATTAAGGAAAGAATAGTATTTTTTAATTTTCTGGTATACTTTCTACCAACTCCACAGTTTAGTAATAATACCCATATTCTCCAAACAAAGACCACAACTCCCATCAAATAATGCCCTCTACAGTTTTCATTGATCTAATAATAATGGTTATTCTCTTGGGCCTCTAGCCTTGGGGAATTAACAGCCTCCTTCTATTGCTACACTAGAATCTTCCATTATTTCCTATGGGTTTCTATTCACTCTGCCACAACTTCTAATAATCCATTCACTAGAGAGTCTCAATAATCTCCTCTTTTCAAGGTGCCCTGCTTTGGGCTGAACAGGAACACACACTGCATTTTATTTTCTGTAAGAGTTTCCGTAATTAGATAAGTATGGATAAAATCAGAAATATCAAAAGGCATGATTACAATGGCAACATTCTTATAAGTGTCAGACTCAGATAAAAATGCATTCTTCAAATAACAGCCTACCACTGTACAATCCAAGAAAGGTTATTCAGTTTAAGCTTGGATTCTGACTCACATCTAAGCTTAAACAAACAAAGAGCTTGATAACATGAGCTTGATATTTTGCTTTGTTTTCTTTTAGTAATATCTTCTCTACCTTGGGTGACGATCACTTTATGCCCTATTGCACATTTCTATTTTCATCCCTGTTCAAAGGGTCAAAGCCTAACTACTCAGAACAAATTTTGCAATTATACATATCATGTTCAGTTTAATTGTTCATTGAAAATAGTATATTAGAAAATTCGAAAAATAGTTGTATCTCCTCCATACATACCCAAACTTAGCTGAAAAGAAAGGACAAGGTACCATATTGAACAATTTGAATACACAGTGGGGTAGAGGAGTGAAGGGAATTTTCACCAATATCCAGGGAATTCCAGAGGTTACAGTTCCACAGTCCATCCCAAGAATTGGTATCATTCAACTCTATGTGGAGATGAAAAGATCATTTATTCTAAGTCAGTTTCTGATGGTGACTCAATTCAAGGCAGAGAAAAATAGTGGATGAGAATATATACACATTCTCACACACATTTATCTATTTACATCTTCAGCCACTATTATCTACATCCTAACACACCATCATTTACATCATCATCCAGTTTCAAGATATATATACCTTGGGGCTAGGCAAGAAACTAATATAGCAGCTAAGGTGATTTCCTTGCATGGAACAACACAGGTTCTTTTCCCAATATTCCCTGATCACCAACAGGAGTGATCCCAACATTCCCTGATCCCAACAGGGGTGATCACAACATTCCCTGATCACCAACAGGAGTGACCCCAGAGCTCACAGAGTTAGGAGTAAAACCTGAACACCAGCATGTATAGTACAAAAAAAGGAGGGAAGGAAAATAGAAAGGAAGGAAAGAAGGAAGGAAAGAAGGAAGGAAGGAAGGAAGGAAGGAAGGAAGGAAGGAAGGAAGGAAGGAAGGAAGGAAGGAAGGAAGGAAGGAAGGAAGGAAGGAAGGAAGGAAGGAAGGAAGGAGGGAGGGAGGGAGGGAGGGAAGGAGGGAAGGAGGGAAGGAGAGAGAAGGAAGGAAGGAAGGAAGGAAAGAAGAAGGAAGAAAGAAGGGAAGGAAGGAAGAAGGGAAGGAAGGAAGGAAAGACGGAAAGACTGAAGGAAGGAGAGAAGGAAGGAACAAACAAAGGAAGGCTGGAACGAAGGAAGGAAGAAAGGAAGAAATAAAATTCAAAAGTTGCTACAATAAGTTCTCCTTGAAATAGTAAGTTCCTCATTATATTTCAGGAAGTTCTGCATCTTTTTTTCAAAATATGTGGTTTTCTTTCATCGGAGAAATTATTTTTCCTTCAGGATTCCTCTTAGAATTTTATAGCCTAGGGCCCTGAGTGATAGCAAAGCAGGTCATCATTTGCCTTTCAAACAGCCCACCAGGGTTCAGTCATCCGCACTCCCAGGTAGGCCCCCAAGAACCTCCAAGAGTGATTCCTGTGTGCAGAATCACTCCTGAGCACTTCTGAGGGTGACCCAAAAACCAAAAAAGTAAATTTAGGAAAAGGTGGGTTTTGATGTGGTGATAGAGACTGAATTATGTTTATAATTTTTAATGGAGCACTAAGTTTTCTCCTAGTTTTTTCCATAGATCTCTGGTTTATACTCCTAACATTAAGGGAGCCAAATGCCAGTCACAAGGAAAAGAAAGTAGAGAGAAAGAAGTCTGCAGATACATAACAGGGTACACAAACACTGACTTTGGTGAGCAAGGCTGGGGCTCAGCACTGGAGCAAGTCCTAAGAGATTGATTCCCAGAAATTTGCTCAATAGAATCAGAAAATGCTAGAAACAAAAACACCAAAGTCCTATTCTATTTTCTTAGCTCAAAAGTGAAGACCCCTGGAGAAATTTCTCCTGTGTAAAGATCTTACAGTTAGAAATACAGCGAGTCTGACCTTCTTACTTAGGGGATACACAAAGCCTATATGTATCTGTTCAGCTCAGGATACTTAACTCGTCTTCCAAAAAATGGGCTCTTCCAGATGCACCTGGGTTTTTCAGTGTTCCCTGAACATTCCAGGGGCAAAAGGCTTATAAATACAAACACTTCAAAACACATAGAGTAAAACTGCATCTCTGCCTCTCAGGAAAGTCAGATTAGGACCTGAGGGAGAAAAAGTAGGGAAGAAGGTGGGAGGTTCCAAATTCCAATCTTATCTCTATACTAATCAGCAATTCTTACATTTTTTCACTCCAACCCATTTTGCCTGAGAAGTTATTCTACCTGTTTATGTATAAAGGTATATGAAATAGGTATATAATTCAAACATTTGATGATAATAAGTTGAAGAAATTTATTTTGAAGTGACATTTTACTACAAAAAGTAAATAAAAAATAAAATGACATTCACACTGAGTTATGAAACTATACATAAGGTTGCAAGCCACAGTTTATGAAGCTCAGCACTGCCCGGGTCCATAACCAACTAGTCTCTTGCCTGAATGTCAATCCCGAGCAGGGCTGTCATGAACTTCGGGCAAAAAATTTCTTTTTCGCATGTCTTTCCTGTTCTGGTGCAAAATTGCACTTAATAACTGCTGGTAGATTATCTTTAACAGCTTGTGATACCTCAGACTTATTATGGAACTGTTTTCAGTTTTTGACATCCCAAATTTGGGAAATCAAACCTTACTTTGGAAAATGAGATAAATTATAATTTGTAGCCTCTCAGGGAGATTTAAAAATAAAGAAAAATAAATTAGTTAAACTGAGTCTAATTACTGTTCTGCTATTGAATCCTTTTATAGTGAAACAGAGTTATCATGGTTTGCATAAAATATGTTTAAGTTGTGTTCAGTGATACTGTGAGATTTCTAAGACATGGTCTAGAAACCTCCTTATGTTACTTCTCATATCTGTGGAGAACTTAGAAGATGAATGAATCCATGAATGCAATATGGCTAATACATAATTAAAATTATAATAATTGGCCATAATAAGCAATTATAATAACTGCCCATAATACACAATGACCAATACATATTTAAAATTATGGTAGGATAAAGGGATAAATATTAAAATATTTTGTAGTTCCTACCCTATTTCCAATTCAGATTTCTAGCAATGACATAAAATAAACAAAAATAAGTAATTGCACCTCAATTGAAGAAACAGAAACACTCCCAAATAGCTTTTACGAGGCACATATCACCCTGATACCCAAAGCAGACAAAGATGCCACAAAAAAGGAAAACTACAGACCAATCTCCCTGATGAATACAGATGCTAAGATCTTCAACAAAATACTAGCAAATAGAATCCAAAGAGTCATCAAAAAGATTATACACCATGACCAAGTGGGATTCATCCCGGGAATGCAAGGATGGTTCAACATCTGCAAGTCAATCAACATAATACATCATATCAACAAAAAGAAAAATAAAAACCATATGATCATATCAATAGATGCAGAGAAGGCATTTGACAAGATTCAACACCCGTTCATGATGAAAGCTCTCCGTAAAATGGGGATTGAAGGAACCTTCCTCAAGATAATCCAGGCCATCTACTACAAGCCCACAGTGAGCATCATTCTCAATGGGGGAAAAACTGAAAGCCTTCCCCTTAAGATCAGGGACAAGACAAGGCTGCCCGCTCTCACCACTTATATTCAATATAGTACTGGAAGTACTTGCCATAGCAATCAGGGAAGAAAAAGACATTAAGGGCATCCAGATAGGAAGGGAAGAAGCCAAGTTATCACTACTTGCAGATGACATGATATTATACCTAGAAAACCCGGAAACTCTCTACCAAGAGGCTCCTAGAAATAATACATTCCTATAGCAGAGTAGCAGGGTACAAAATCAATACCTAAAAGTCAATGGCCTTCCTATATGCAAACAGCAAAAGAGAAGAAAGGGACATTAAAGAAACTATCCCATTCACAATTGCGCCACAGAGAATCAAATACCTAGGAATCAGTTTGACAAAGAATGTAAAGGATCTCTACAAAGAAAACTACAAAACATTACTTCAGGAAATAAAAGAAGACCTGAGGAAATGGAGACATATTCCCCTGCTCATGGATCGGAAGGATTAACATTATCAAAATGGTAATACTCCCTAGAGCTTTATACAGACTCAATGCAGTCCCTATAAAGATACCCATGATGTTCTTCAAAGAAATTGAACAAACACTCCTGAAATTTGTATGGAATAATAAAACTCCACGAATAGCTAAAGCAATCCTTGGAAAAAAGAAGATGGGAGGTATCAGGGAGATGCAAATCAAAACCACAATGAGGTACCATCTCACACCACAGAGACTGGCACACATCCAAAACAGTAAGAACAACTGGTGCTGGCGTGGATGTGGGGGAAAAAGGGACTCTGATCCACTGTTGGTGGGAGTGCCGACTGGTCCAGCCCTTTTGGAAAACAATATGGGCATTCCTCCAAAAACTAGATATTGAGCTCCCATTTGATCCAGCAATAGCACTCCTGGGAATATACCCGAGAGACCAAAAAACACATAGCAGAAACACTATCTGTACTTCTTTATTCATCTCTGCGCTATTCACTATAGCTAGAATCTGGAAACAACCTAAATGCCCGAGAACAGAGGACTGGCTAAAGAAACTGTGGTTCATCTACACTATGGAATACTATGCGGCTGTCAGAAAAGATGAAATTATGAAATTTACCTGCAAATGGATAGACATGGAGACTATCATGCTGAGTGAAATTAGTCAGAAGAAAAAGGACAGATATAGAATGACTGCATTCATTAATAGAACATAAATAGATACCAGTGTTTTACTAAATGTGGGAAATGGTAATGGCAGATTAAAACTCACCATTGAATATACACAAAGAGACTTAACTTATAAACTCTAAATATCTGCAGGGCTAGCCACAATGTATAAAATAAGAGGGAGAGAGATGCAGAGACAGAGAGAGAAACAGAGAGAGAAAGAGAGGAAACTGGGGTACCTGCTATTAAGGCAGCATGGGGGGGTGGGTAGGAGAGGGTGGGGTACATTGGTGGTGGAAATGGGGCACTGGTGGAGGGATGGGTGCTGGTATACTGTATTACCAAGAACCAGTTATGAACACCTTTGTAATTGTATGTTTCACGGTGGTATAATAAAAAATTTTTAAAAAAACATAATTGCACCTCTAATGTGCCATAAAGTAAGGCAAGAAGGTAATGTCCAGGAAACTATGAGATGTCAAGGACTATAGTCAGTATCAGATCCTAGAACCTTCTTTCTGGCCTCTAACTGTATTATTTTATCACTATCACTATCTTCCCATTCATCACTGATTTGCTCCAGCAGGCACCAGTAACATCTCCATATGTCCTGTAGATCCCAAGGGCATCTGCTTGCTCCAGGAACAAAAGAGCCTTAATCCATTATATTAGGTCATGGGAATGACCTAATATAATTGTAACTGGTATTTGGCATATCAAATATGACACGGGTAGCTTGCCCGGCCTGCCGTGTGGGTGGCATACTCTTATAATCACTTCTAAATACAGCATTTATTGATGAACTGCACGGCTGCAAGCGGCTGGGCGAGCCAGGCTGTGATAGGCTCGTCTGTTGGGTAGAGTACTGACAAGAGGGAGGTCCAGATGTGGAAAATGACAGCACTCATGGAGTGGGGGGTCGTCTGGCTTGTTGTGAGGCTCTGCTGGGGTGGCGGGCCAGGGCTAGAACCCGCCATCCCTCCCAGGTGCCTCGTGAGCAGCTGGGCACAGGAGAGCTGGTAGCAGCTCTGTCCCATATCTGTGAGTCTCTAGATCAGCATACCTGAGCCAGATTGGAAAAAAAAAAAACTGCTGCAGGGTGGGTGTCGATCCCGGCTGTGATAGGCTCATCTGCTGGGTAGAGTTCTAACGAGATGGAGGTTTGGATGTAGAAAATGGCGGCCCTCATGGAGTGGGGGAGGGATCATCTGGCTTGTTGCGAGGCTCTGCTGGTGTGGCGGGCTAGGGCTAGATCCCGCCATCCCTCCCGGGCACCTCATGAGTGGCTGGGCACCACAGAGCCCGTAGCAGCTCTGCCCCATGTCTGTGAGTCTCATGTCTGAGTATTATTTTTATGTTCTTTATTTTTATCAGAATATACTCAGAGTTAACAATCAAAAAAATTAAAAGCAAATAAGAATTTTATTAAAAAATTCAATAGTGTAGAAATGATATAATTGGTTGAAGAATATAGTAAGGCTTGCTTATTTGATAAACTACAATCACCAAACTATAATAAGCTGTTAGATTGAACCATGAAATCATAAAGAAGGTGTAGATAAAAATCATCAGGGAGAACTGGAAAATAACAGATATTGAGATTCTTTTTTAAATTAGGAAAAATGTTATACATAAATAAATGTAATGACCTGGTAATGTAGAATTTGGCGACAAAAAATACTAAAATAGATTCAAATACAAATAAAAATTAATTAGACAAATGTCTGTAAAATATAATAAAAAAGATATTTTAATATTCATCATCCAAGATAGTATATTCCTATAACTTTTGGGGTTACACAAAATATGGTATATGTTTCTGTTAAATGTGTCTGAAGTTCCAGCAAACTCAATTTTATTGAAAAATATTTTAAAAATTTTTGAACTCAACATACCTAAAACATTCCAGAAAAATAGAAAGAATGTCATGTCCAATCAGGAAAACCACTAGGCAGACAAGAGCCAATGAACAAAGGAAATGAGAAACCAATTTAGAAGACAGATGCAAAAATCTAAATTATAAGCCAATAAGGTAAGCAATATATATAATATTTAAAAACATGCTAAACCTAGTTTAAGCTGGAATTATATTAATGCAAAAGCTTTAAATGAAATTGAATAGCTGCACAATTTCAGTAGATAAAGCAAATATATCAATTGACCAATATAATAAGTTCATAAGATATCCCTGTGGGAATTTGGAGCATAATAGGTGTAATTTGAAATCAGTAGAGAAAATATTCCATGCCATATTTTGTTATTCATGAGAACACTATTAAAATCTCTTTCTCATGTTATAAATTTCAGACGACCCAGAGACTCTCTGGAGATTTAGTCAGAGATCACTTGATCACTTGAATCCGTTATTCATCGATTTGCTCGATCGGGTGCCAGTAACATTTCCATTGGACCCTATCACGTGCCAATGTAGCCCAATGACATCTGGTTGATTCAGGAATATGAAGAGCCTCAAACCGTTCCTTCAGGGTCTTTACAAGGAAGTCTGACCAGCTTGTAGGTGGGCGGCCACGTGATCTTTTGACATCCCATGGGATCTAGTCGGTAATGGCTCTAGTCCAGTGGTTGTCTCCAAATCACATTACATGTCCAGCCCATCTGATTTTCGATGCCTTGGCAAACGAGACAAGTCAGAGAACTTAGAATTGAATAATTGTTCCTTTATGTTATAAATATTTTTATTAAACAGGGTTTTATTTAACATAATCAATGATAAGTAAAAATAAAGGGAAGACAAGTTCCACTATATAAAATTCACAAGTAAAACAACAAAATGATTTTTAATAAATCTTCTAGGAAATTGTGATAGATGGAGACCACAAAGCATTATGCAACATTCTATTGATAGAACCAGTGTAAGCAATATAGAAAAAAATGGATGCTAGAAATACCAGAGTAAGCAATAAGCAAAAAATGGATGCTAGAAATATTTTTTGAGTAAAAAGGTATAAAAATAGAACTATAAATGAAAACCCGTGCTATGAGCACAATTGAGGAAACTAAAAATATTCACCTTTATTGAAGAATCTCCCATGAACAAGGAATTGGTAGTAATATATACTTCTGGAAGTAGAGGTAAAGGTTTGATTGCTAAAATAAAGATTTGTAGCAAGCTCTTTATGAGATCATTTGTTACTGCTAAAATTTATAGGGAGTAATAAAACTCCCTGAATAGCCAAAGCATTCTAGAGGGAAGAGATGTAGGGCCTTTTCTCTCTCTGACTTTAAAATGTACTATACGATAGAAATCAAAACTATGTAATGCTAGGATATATTCATATTCTCAGACCAGTGAAATAGAATTGAGTGCCCTTATTAAACCTGAAGATACAGGGATAATTAATTTTAGCAAAGGAACTAGTTGCAGGAAGTTTTGCAAGGAAAGTTTTTTTTAAGGAATGGTACTGAGAACTGAAGAGATTGTAAAGAGAGAAAACTGTTGCCTTGCCTGCAGTCAATCCTTTAAAGCATAGAAGCTCCTAGTCTTGATCTTAGCCAAAAGAGCAAGAGTAACCAGTGTTGGCATGGAAACAGGGAGAAAGGACTCTGCTTTGTTGTTAATGGGAATGCTAACTAGTTTAGCCTTTTGGAAAACAATTTGGGCATTCCTCAAAGAGCTAGAAATTGAGCTTCCATATGATCCAGTAATACTACTTCTGGGAATATAATCTAGGGGCCCAAAACACACAAAAGAAACACCATTTACACATCTACATTCATTGCAGCACCGTACAAAATAGCCAGAATCTGGAAACAACCAAGTGCCCAAGAACAGATGGCTGGTTAAAGAAACTATGGTACATCTACACGAAGAAATACTATGCAGCAGTTAAGAAAAAAATGAAGCTATGAAATTTGTTTATAAATGAATGGACATGGAGAGTGTCATGCTGAGTGGAATGAGTCCAAAAGAGGGGGACAGATATAAAATGATTGTAATAATTTGTGATTTTTTTTTATAAAACACAATATGAGACTCATACCCAAGGACACCAGATACAGGGCCAGGAGGAGTGGTCTACAGTTAGAAGCCTGTCTCAACTACTGGGAAGAATGTACTGCTGAACTAGAAATGAGTGTTGAAAGTAGGTAAGGGGATATACATGATAACCCTGCAGTGTCTGTATTGGAAATCACAATGTGCAAAAGGAGAGAGAGACAGAGAGAGAGAAAGAGAAGGAGAGAGAGAGAGAGAGAGAGTGGAGTGAGAGAGAGAGAGTCTGCATAGAGGCAGGTTGGCATGGAGGTGAGGTGGTGAGAGGGAAACTGGGGATATTGGTGCAAGAAAAAATGTGCACTGTTGAGGGATGGATAATGAAAAACTGTTTGGCTGAAACCCAATCATGAACAGCTTTGTAATGGTTACCTCATCATGAGTTAATAAAAAACATGCAAAATATAAAACCCAATTGTAAAAAATAAGACACAGAAGCTCCGACACAGGTTGTCAATTAACACAAAATTGGTTTTATCTCCTTTAAAGAAGTCTCATGTGACATTATTTAATAACTTCTATTTGTAGCATTTATAATCTTCTATACCATGTATCCTTCCCAAGATATCATGACTTCATTATACATTATACTTACTTTCCTCTTGAGTATACTATCACTTTTAATGTCTTTCCAAGTCATTTTCAAGTCAAAAGCTATCATTGCACTTTCACCCACTAAATATTTTGTGATCAACTAAATATTCAAAGAAATAATCAAAATTGTTAAGCTTGGATTTTGTTTTGTTTTTAAGCTTGGAATTTTTTTTTAAATAATGCATGATTGTTAGAAAAGGAGAAAAGTAACATTCATTTATTGGCAATAAATAACTTTACCAGTATACTCAGGAGTAACTATACAAGGAGATACCCTTTAAGAAAGATCTCAAATGAACATTCTTTGTATTGTTGATCAAAGGGAAAATAGCCAGGAATGAATGAGTGTTTTTAACCCAGCTTGAGTTAAGATACAAAAAAAAAAATCCTAGTATCACGAACAAATAACTACAGAATCTCACTTTTCCTATGGTAAAGGTTTGAGGAAAAGTTAATATTGTATTGTACATTATGGAGAAAGTATACATCCATATATATATTTGACAGGATGGAAAATATTTTTTAATTATGTATTTAATCAAATAACATGAATAATAAATTATCTATAGTTATTTTTGATATACAAATTAAATATGATTTATATCTAATACCAACCCTACCACCAGTAAAAAAAAAATTAACTACAAGTAAATCTTGACTAAACTTTTTAAAAAAGTTACTGAGGGCCTAACACACCAGGCTTCTGCGGAGCTGGCAATGGGATCCTCCTCCAACCTCAGTCCCCCCTCAGAAGGCCCAGTGGACCTTCCCAGAACAGCTGTTGGCAGAGTCGGACATGATCCAGGAACACAGACACATGGAAGAGCTGCTGCCAGCTCTCCCAGTGCTCAACTGACCATGAGTCATTCTGGTCGAGGGCAGATTCTGGCCTTTGCCTGCCACCGCAATAGAGTCTCAGAAGAAGCCAGAGAAACCTCACATACCACAATCACAACCATTTTCAAGGTCTGGACTCCACAGCTAGTCAGAGCCCCACCCAAGAGAGAAGCTGATTTCAAGCAGTAATGCGGATCTAAGTAGCCAAACACACTGGGGCTCCAGGGAGCTGGAGCTGAGGTTCCCCCCTGCCATACCACCCCCACCCCAGACCTAGGTCCCCTCCGGAAGGCATGGTGGGCCCTCCTAGGCTCAAACACAGGTTGAGAAAATTTTGAAATAAGTGTTGTCCATAGGTGCAGTGGTGGTGGGTCTGGGTTAACTAGTAGAAACCCACTACATTCTAGAAACTCAGAATGTGAATGAATGCAAGAACAGAAATCAGCCAGACTAGCACATAAGAACTCAGAAAATATGTCATGTTTTTATCAATATCATTCCCTTATATGGGCGGTAGTGGTCAATATAATTAGTGTTGACTAAGGGAGTAGCCTTGGGGATGGGAGTGTGGGAATGGGGGGTCTCTGGTGGTGGGGGACACACTGGTGGTGAGACTGGTGTTGAACAATGAATCTAACAAATGTATTGTGAAAAACTGTGTTTTGTAAATCATGGTGCTTAAAGAAAACAAAAAAAAATTTTAAAGTTTCTGAAATGACTGCTTCAGGGAGAACAGAAAAATAGCAGGTATTGAGTTGATTCTTCTATATTCTTTACATAAAATTTATATGTATTCAATTATCTGTCTATTCAAGTGGCTACATAAACAGAGAACAATGAGGAAAGAACATGGAGTCTAAAGAGGAATGTAAGTTTTTTAAATCATGAAATTCAAAAATATTAAAAATGTATTTTCTGCAAAGACTATTTTTTTTAAATCCCCTTAAATTTGAATATGAGAATATTAAAGTCCAAACATTTGTGGCTTTTCCAGGGTGGTCCAGTTAACTAGGGTCTTTATAAAGCAGGGATAAAACTAAGTTTTTTGGGGCCGGAGTGATAGCCCAGCAGGTAGGGCATTTGCTTTCACGCGGCCAGCCCACGCTGGCCCGGTTTCAATCCCCAGCATCCCATATGGTCCCCGAGTACCGCCAGGAGTAATTCCTGAGTGTAGAGCCAGGAGAAACCCCTGAGCACTGCCTGGTGTGACCCAAAAAGCAAAGAAAAAAAAACTAAGTTTTCTATATACCAAAATAACAGGTATTTTATATGGTTTTACTATACTCACTAATCCTAAACTTTTAATCTTAGAACTGTTTTTTAGAAAGAGCTAAGCTTTCCAACTTTTAAGCTCTTTGCATTCTGTGCCAACAATTTCCAGAGCATCCAAATTTGACTCATCTTCTTTTAACAAAGAAAAGATTATGCCAAATTCATTCAGAATTTCATCTAAAGGCAGAAGTATGATTTTCTGCACCATATCTCCTTATATATTTAGTGTTTGGAAGATGTTTTGTGGATTAAAATTGCACAATTCAGGAGAGAACACTTAGCCATGCTTTTCCCAAGGAGACGCAAAGTGAACACTTGCTCTGTCAAAGTTGTGGTTGAATCTTGTCCAAGCTGGAATGTCCCCTGTCTCATTAAGTGTTTAATGCCCATTATTTGCTGCTTTTAGTGAAAATGACTGGGATTCAAGCTGCTCTACAAGTTCTCATCTGCAATCGATGACAAGGAGACATATGCTGATGAAGATCTAATATAGTTTTGCTAAAAGCAAAATTCTCAGCACATCTGGTAAAGCCTCAGAAGGGTCCCAAGTCTCTGAAATTCATTCAGTATCAACAGCCTGGCATGAAATGAAGGCAAGGGTTGGTAAAATAGATAAGCACCAACCACTGAGATCAATCAGGGATCAGAACTGTGAGCATTTCATAGAGAAAGCCATTTCTAATCGACTCAATACAAATGTGGACTAGTTTCAATTACTTGGATTTTTAAAATAAGATGAATTCTTTTTGAAGTGATTTAAGGATTTTCCTAATTTGCTTATACTAATAGGCAATAAATCTACAGAACTTGCATTGTGAAAAATGCAAGGTGTGTTCTTTAATTGACCTTTAAAATAATCTGTTAAATATCATTTCATGAGCTTATCAGTTGGCTAGAAGGCATCAGAAATATGTGGTATTTTCTTTATGTATGCATAGACCAGCAAGTCTAACTGTCTAGTCTAACTGGGAAGGTACTGTCTTCACTTTTGAAAGAAAATGCAAATAAAAGTTCTAACTGTTGGCTACGATACTGTCTAGACTGATATAACATCAGAATTTTTTTAAAAAATAGCCAAGAAAACATTTCTTCTGTAGAAAAAGTAGAATTATTTGTGAGATATATATTTATTTATTTATAACCACCACATACTATTCAATCATTGGAGAATAATTCTGATATATAATGATCATTTTGAGTTTTAATACAATTTAATTTTAAAAGATCATTTCTTAAATGTATTGATACATAAATCAGAATCTTCTGAAATATGTTCCTGAGGTCAATATTTTTCCACCATTGCTATGAGGTTGCCTACAAAAACCATTACCTATAATGTCTATTAGATAAAATAACTATGTGTTGAGTAAGGTTAGGCTTCTTAACTCTAAGAACACGTAACATCCTTATCTCTCTCTACTAGGTGTTTTCAAATTGGAAATTTCAACTAGAATTTTCCAAAATTATTTAACTACTTGCCTGTTTTCTTTGAACTAAAATTTAGTTATGGCTATCTAAGGTCACTTTGTTAAGTTGATTGACTAAATAAGGAGCAATATTCTGGGGGCCGGAGCAATAGCCCAGTGGGTAGGGTGTTTGCCTTGCACGCGGCTGGCCCATGCCGACTGGGGTTCTATCCCCCGCATCCCATATGGTCCCCGAGCACCGCCAGGAGTGACTCCTGAGTGCAGAGCAAGAAGAAACCCATGAGCATTGCTGGGTGTGGCCCAAAAAGCAAATAAATAAATAAATAAATAAATAAGGAGCAATATTCTTCCAAAGAACTGAGACTAGTTTTTTGTCATTGGTTTGCAATGTGTCTATCTTAGAGCATAGCCTTAAAATCTACTCAGAAATAAAGGATCTTTAAACTTCATCTTTCTATTCCGAAACAAGGAAAACAGCAAAGTCACCTTACCTTAAAGAATTAATGGAAGTCAAAACAGAAAGAGAGGTGGAGAAAGGGTAAAATAAATGTATTTTTAACTTACAATAGCAGAATTGTTAGCATGGTAATAAGTCATCTGTCATATGGATAAAGCTGACCAAAATCCAGGATGTATGCGTGTGAGTGAGATGAATTAGGCTCGGGGTTCTCACAGGATTCCACTGCAAATAACACAAAGGTGAACTATATAAATATAAGTTGTACGACATGACACCATTTTATCTATATTTCTTTAGTTTTTAGTTTTCCTGATACTATTATACTGTCCAGAGTATTCAATATATAGCTATCTGTGTTACTGGGGAAAAATGCTAGTATATAACTCAAAATTTATTATCTTGATCAAGAATTTATTATCTTGATCACTCCACTGAGCAGACCAGCCTGTTACAGCCCGGCTCATTGAGATCCACCCTGCAGCAATCCTTTTTAATCTGGCCCAGGTATGCTGATCCAGAGACAGACATGGGGCAGAGCTGCTACTGGCTCTCCCTGTGCCCAGCCACTCACGAGGCGCCCGGGAGGGATGGCAGGTTCTAGCCCTGGCCCGCCACCCCAGCAGAGGCTCACAACAAGCTAGACAACCCCCACTCCATGAGGGCCTCCATTTTCCACATCCAGACTTCCCCCTCTTCAGAACTCCACCCAGCAGACCAGCCTATCATAGCCTGGCTCATCAATAAATGCTGGATTTTGAGATGACTACAAAGTATGCTACCCATACGGCAGAGCCTGGCAAGCTACCCGTGTCGTATTTGATATGCCAGATACCAGAAACAATTATACACCTCATTCCCATGACCTGATGGAATGGGTTTGAGGCTCTTTGTTCCCTGGAGCAAGCAGGTGGCTTTGGACTCTACTTGCATGAGACAGGTCATATGGAGATGTTACTGGTGCCTGCTCGAGCAAATAGAAATAGATGATGAACGGGAAGACAGTGACATTGACAGTGATCAAAAAGGAATTTTCCAGATATTTGGTGCCCCCAATTTCAGTGGTCAGTAGTTCAAGTCATGTCATTCTTCAATAGTTTAAATATAATAGTTTAAATAGTTTAAATAGTCCACACCATCTACCAAAGTTGTTAATGACCATGATAAATTGAAATATTGATTCTTACTGCTTGCACAGGTATGCAAGTGTTCCAAGAGAAAAAGAGATGAGATTTTGCTCTTCTAAGTCCTTAATTTGCAGGGGTCACAGTCATAAACTACCATAGCACACTAAGACAAGACTACGCTAATAGAAAAAAGTCTCGAGGGTAAATTAGAAGTGAGAATGTAATGGAAACCAAGTTTAACATGAGAGATAAACATTGCTGATACCAGCAATTATTCATTGGAGATCAGGAGTAACTCCAGCACCAAAGATAAATAAGTGGTTAAATTGCTATATGCCATTTTATGGAGAAAATCAACAGAGAGACAGACTGACTAGCCATCAAGAACTTTAATATAAGAATGGTTGTATGCTATCCTTTCCTTGATTGATGAAAATGGAAACTGAATTGTATTTAAAAATAAATTTTCTTTCCAACTAATTACCATAAAAATTTAGAAGAGAGATAAGATTATGGACAAAACACATTTTTTATGACATCTGAGAGTGGAAAACTGAATATACAAACCCATTGTTATCCTTAAGTAAATCAGTTTATAAAACACATGTCATCATTTAAAATATGGCACATGGGCTGAAGAGAAAATACACGTGTTAAAGTGCTTGGCTTACATGCGGCCAATCATAGTTTATACAAATCCCATTTATGGCACCATATATGTCCCCTTGAGACTTTCAGGAGTGGTTCCTTGGCACAAAGTCAAAAGTGAGCAAGTCCTACACACTGGTGGGTATGTTTCCTCAATAAAACAATATCATTATTATTAATTTTATAGGGTCAGGGAAAGAACCAACTCTGTCAACTCACAGCAAATATCTGCTTTATTTTTTCCTTCATTTAGGAATAAACATTCACAGAGACATTTGTGTGGTACAATGCAGATTTCTCAAATATTGCCCAACAGTCTCCCAGACCTTGTTTCCTTCCTGTTACCCTAACTCTGTCTGATCTATCCTACCTTCATTTAGTCATGTAAATATGACCCTCATTTATATGATTTTATCCCTCATTTATGTGGTTTTTCAGGTCCCTTTGGGATATCTTGAGGGCCCACAAGGGTAACGTGAGACCACTTGAGAAACATTAATATAACAAAGCTGATTTACTCCACTGTCAGCACAAGCTAAGAAATATTTCTGCAATTAAGACATATGTAATTTTACTTCTACACAGTTATGCAAATAAATGTGTAACATAGAAAATTGAATGCAATTTAATACAGATGATCAAGCATCTAGTTCTGTCAAAAAATCTAACCTGCGGTGCATATCTCTCTGTATTATCTTTTTGATGGTTTTCCTACTGTAAAATGAAATTTATAATCCTATTTTTAATCCACCTAGAGTACAGAGGGTTACCAAAGTGAAGGAGAAGAATATAAAATATTCCTAGTGCCTGTTTTCAACAAAAGCTGTGTAACCTTAACTCGGCCGGCCTGAACGACCTGACACAGTTCCAACATAATAAATCGACAGAGTCTGGAAGACTAACTAGAGAAAACATGTGATCTATGAGGATACTTGCCCTGAACAGGAGAGGTGAGAATCAATTCATCATGGAAAGTAACTTTTTCTTGGCAAAGATACATGAAAATTCTAAATTAATGTAGTTCCATAATAACCATAAACCACGTTGATAATTCAGTGAACATTAGAAACTGCATCCTGTAGGGAGAAACCTAACAAAGAATGGGTTAGCACCTTCATCTTTCATGCTCCAATTCTGAGGGTATAATATTCTATCCTGAAAATGCAACATGTAGTAGAGTAACACTGAAGTAGGAAATCCACTTATACCATGTGTAAGAGGTTTGGCACAAACTGCTAACTTGATCTAATTATTTAAGGCATATAACTGTCCAACTAAACCCACATTCATTATGTTTTCAATTAGCTACAACCACATGAAAAATTGTGACCAAAAGAAATGAATGAACATGATTCACACAACTTCAAGATATTGTGTTAAAGTGAATAAACAAGTTCACATAAACCCACTACCCCTGTACACACTTTTCTTCTTATGCTTAGTATTTTTAGTAATATCATAAATTGAATTGGGCAGATAAACGTGTACACTGGGAGAATAAAATTACCATGGGTACCAGGAAATGGAAAAAATGCCAGATTAGTTATTGCATGAGAGTGAAATAAACATCTATATTATTTACATCATTAGTGTTTGTAGTGTTCATCGTTATGTTCAAGGTGATCTGTGAGAGAAAAGTATTACTTTTTTGAACTGCTCAAACTATTCATTCAATAAATATTTTAATAAATTATCAGTTTAAAGTTTTAGAAATCAGAAATGGACAGTTTATATAATAAGAAATACCATTCTGGAGTATTAACAAAAAGTTAACTGAATAAAAAAGAACAAAGAAGGAAATAATTTCATTGATAGGGCTAACTAATGAAATTTTGGATAAAGGATATTGTTTGATAACAATTAAGTAAATCATTTCTCCTAACAACATGAAGACTCAATTTTAACACTGTATTACAACAAAAAATATAAAGCATTTTTTTTCTGAAGGACATAGACTGAAACATGCCCACACTCTACATTATATACATACATCCTGCTTGTGTTTGTGGAATATATAAACAGGCATCATCTACAAATAATATTTCACAGTGTCCTTTCCAAACTTCCTTCATCCCTTCCTTTCGTCTTTTATTCCTTTTCCTCCCTCCTGTCTATTTCCTTTCTTTCTTTTTTGTTATTTTTGTTTTCAGGGTCACACCCAGAAGTGTGTGGGGCTTAATCCTTCCTCTGCACTCAGCTTTCACTCCTGGCAGGTTCAGAAAAATATATGGAGTGCTGGGGGTTGACCTACGCCTGTCCTGTGCAAAACTATCTCCTCTTTTCAGCTGTGTTATCACCCAGCCCATCACGTGCTTTCACTATGAGATCTCTTATGTAGTACTATTCAATTAATAATTTGTACCATAGTTACTTACATACTTTTTTTGTTCAAAGACTACTTAATTTTGTAGGATTATCTCCTAATCATAGTCCCATTAAAGCAACTTTATAACTAGTACAGAATTTCCTTAGAGCTAAATCTAGAGTATCTGTTGCAAATAAAACTACCCAAGAACTAGTTGGTACCAGGCATCCAAGGATCCATAAAACTGTCAAAAAAAAAAACCCAAAATGGAATTTCATATAAAGAACACACCTTTAATATTAATAATGAAAAGATATTGCCAGGTACACCCGGCAGAGCAGAAACCAGCTTTCCCCGTTGAACCCCCTGCACTCCATGGACCACGAGAGCAACTCGGACCTGAGTCCACCATCCCGATGGAGCCTCGGAGGAGGCCAGAGAAACTCCCACACCTTGCTGGCAGCGATCTGTGTCACAATCCACACTCTGCAGCTGGTAAGATCTCCCCCCCAGCATATTAATCCACTCTCTCAGCCCACAGATTAATCCAGTCTCCAGCCCAGCTTGTCAGAAACCCAGCCTACAAGGACCCGCCCTGCAGAGACCCGCCCTTCAGAGGAGAGTATTTCAAACCCAGGAATGCTTGAGCCTCAGACACAGGTACACCCGGCAGAGCAGAAACCAGCTTTCCCCGAACCCCCTGCACTCCATGGACCAGTGAGACGCCCTGCGCGGCGATTTACCTCAAACTACCACAAATATTCTACCCACCCTCTGAGAGAGCCCCACAAAGCAATGAGAATATAGTGCCCGCATGGCAGAGCCTGGCAAGCTGTCCGATGCGTGTTCGATATGCCAAACCCAGTAACAAAAATGTTTATTTTCCTGACCCCGAAAGAGCCCTTAATACGGCAGCAGTAAGAAAGGCAAACAAGCAGTGCCTGATAAAATTTCCACGGCTGTCCTAGGCTGCCAAAACGAAGAAGGACTAAAATGACTGTCTGTACTTTCAATGCACGTACACTGGCAACGGAAGCATATATTGAGGATCTGATGCTGCAAGCAAGAAAGATCAAGTACGACATCATTGGTCTGACTGAGACGAGGAGGCGCCAGTCGCATCATGCTGTATTTGACACTGGAGAAGAATTGTTCCTTGGAACATGTGATGAAAAGAGGCGTCGGTGGCATTGGTGTCCTTGTCAACCACGAACATGGCTGTCAACATTGATTCATTTGAATGCCTAACAAACCGAATAGGACGATTACACTTGAGGAGATGTGGCCCACTGCCAGCAATTTCTATCTTCATTGTCTATGCACCAACATCCACATACAAAGAAGATGAAATTGAGAAATTCTACATGGAATTGGAGGGAGTTCTATAAAAAAGATCACACCTTCTACAAGATCATAGTCGGTGATTTTAATGCCAAGATAGGACCGAGAAGATCGGCTGAAGAACTCCACATCGGGACCCATGGCCTAGAATGGAACGAACAGGGTGAGAGACTATCTGAGTTCATCATGTCCACCAAGACTATTCATGGGAACTCACAGTTTCAGAAGGCTGAAGCGAAACGTTGGACATGGGAATCTCCTGGTGGACAGTTCCACAATGAAATCGACCACATCATCTTCAATCGACGGTTTTGTCTGACCGATGTTGCTGTCGTCCCCAAATTCCAGACAGGATCGGACCACCGTCTCCTTCGTGCAAAATTCTACTTCCCGCAACGGGGAGAAAAGGCTGCAAAGTTTAAGAAGAGAACTCCCAGAACGACCACCAACTGGGAACTCTTTAGCACCATTGCGGCAACATGGGAAGATACCATCATTGATGACATCGATGAAGAATACAACCGACTGGTTCAGCACCTCCATGATTGTGCGAAGAATGCCGAGAGAGAGAAAAACACAAAAGGACGCTTGTCTTCAGAAACTCTCGAGCTCATTCGCCAACGTGGCAAGGCGCGAGCCTCAGGAGACCAAATGCTAACGTCCAAGCTTGCTAAACAGTGCAGAGAAGCGATAAAAGCAGACCTCAAAGACAGAAGAGCAGAAATACTGGAAGATGCAGCAGAAGCCGGGAAAAGTATTCGCACTGCCCGCCTGTCCTTCGCCAACTATAAGACCAAGATGACTGCCCTCCGACGCCCTGATGGATCTATCACATCTTCCAGAAAGGCAATGGAGAAGATTATCCAGGACTTCTACTCAAATCTTTTTGATAGCCACATCCACCTGCCCACATACCAAATTCCACAGGATGGATACGTCATTCCCAACGTTCTCCCTTCTGAAATAAGACATGCCATCTCATCGGTAAAGAAGGGAACAGCACCAGGCCCAGACAAAGTCAGACCCGAACATCTGAAGAATCTGCCATCGGTGCTCATCAATACACTAGCTCGGCTCTTCACACGCTACCTCTCCGAATGCAAGGTGCCCTCCCAATGGAAAACCAGCAGGACAGTTCTACTGTTCAAGAAGGGAGACATTCATGACATTGGCAACTATCGCCCCATCTGCCTGTTGTCTGTCATCTACAAGCTGTTTACACGAGTCATCCTGAACAGGATTAGCAGAACACTAGATGAAGGTCAACCATGCGAGCAAGCAGGTTTCCGGAAAGGATTCAGCACAATCGACCATATCCCACACAGTAACCAAGCTCATTGAGGTTTGTAGGGAGTACAAGATGCCGCTCTGTCTCACGTTCATTGATTTACAGAAAGCCTTTGATTCTGTGGAAACTGAAGCAGTCATCGAAGCCCTAGTCAAACAGGGTGTTCAAACCCAATACATCAAGATCCTTCGTGAGCTGTATTATGGATTCACCACCAGGATCTCACCATTCTACAAAGAAGTGATCATTGATGTCAAAAGAGGGGTTCGACAGGGTGATACTATCTCACCAAAACTCTTCAGTGCCACCCTCGAGAACATCATGAGACAATTAGAATGGGAAGGAATGGGAGTGAAGATAGATGGTCGGCAACTACACCACCTCCGCTTCGCTGATGACATCATTCTAATAACACCAAACATTAGCCAAGCGGCACAAATGCTGGCTGACTTTGACCGAGAATGTGGAAAGGTAGGTCTACAGCTGAATCTGAAGAAAACTATGTTCATGAGAAATGAACTAGTTCCAGAGGCCCCATTCTCTCTCAATGGAACAAACATCTCTGAATGCAGCAGTTATGTGTACCTAGGTCGAGAAGTCAACATGATGAATGACCTAAAACCTGAGCTGCGCAGGAGGAAGAGAGCGGCATGGAATGCCTTCAAAGGCATCGAAGAAATAGCTAAAAGGACAAAAGAACCTCCGGCTCCGGGCACATCTCTTTGACTCCACCGTTCTCCCTGCATTAACATACGCCTCAGAGACCTGGGCCCCTACGAAAGCAGGATGAGAATGCTATTCGGGTCTCCCAGAGAGGCATCGAAAGAGCTATGCTTGGAATATCACGCCTCACTCAAGTGAGAGAAGGAATCCGGAGTTCTGACCTCCGTCGCTATTCCAGAATCAGGGACGCTGTCTCGTTTGCCAAGGCATCGAAAATCAGATGGGCTGGACATGTAATGCGATTTGGAGACAACCGCTGGACTAGAGCCGTTACCGACTGGATCCCACGGGATGTCAAAAGATCACGTGGCCGCCCACCTACAAGATGGTCAGACTTCCTTGTTAAGACCCTGAAGGAACGGTTTGAGGCTCTTCATATTCCTGAATCAACCAGATGCCATTGGGCTACATTGGCACGTGATAGGGTCCAATGGAAATGTTACTGGCGCCCGCTCGAGCAAATCGATGAGTAACGGGATTCAAGTGATCAAGTGATTGCCTTTTCCCCCTGAGATAGCTTTTATACTGCAGAACAGAAAATAGAAAGGTTGGTGCTATTCCTTTCCTCTGCAGAATCTATTCTAGGGTATGCCTTGCTTAGTTTGGCGATTAATTGATATATAGTATAGTGTGAAAATCCTTTCATAAAAGACACACCTGATCCCTATAACTTTCTTTCCAGCTCTGAAAATCATTTCCCACAATCATTCATATCTACCAATAAAAATGTCATCCCTGGAAAGTCAATTCAACCCTAAGGTTTTGCCTACATTTTTTGTCTTGTCTACTTACAAAGTACATTATTAGAAGGGTTTTAGAAAGAAGATTTTAAAATAAACAGTTACAAGGACAAATACCCAGTGTACTAAGAAGATGGTAAAAAAAGCAATTTTAGAGTTGTAACTGAGTATTTGGGGAGAATTTGATACAGCCAAAGGCCTTAATATTTCCAAATCATGTACAATTTTCATACAATTACTAAATTCAATTTTCTGCTTTAGTCTCGAATTTACTGACATTTTTTATACAGTTACACAGAAATCGAAGCAGTTATTCCATTATATTCTGCTCACTACCCTGACCATAAGCCATTCAAATAAAAAGTCAAATATTCCAAGATAGGTACATATATGATTTCTCAAGTTTAAAAGTTCACAGAGAGAAGTGACTGCTGGTTGGCCTATTTGTTAGACCCAGGAAATAGATGTGTCCTCCTCTCTTGCCCATCCTTAAAATATGTATTATACTTGTCTCTCCCCATGCTAGAAACTGGTCCAAGGACAGTTGAAATATCAATGCATTAAAACCATCAGACATACATAACAGAATACATCCATTCACCTCGAAGCAGTACAAGACAAGCCTTGTAATTTTCCTTGCTTATTAAATCTACCATCTGTCAATCTGATGAAGTCTGCTTATTTTGTGGCTTTCTTTGTCCTCTGAGTATGGGAATATGTTTTCTATTTTACTCAGGGAATTACCAAACTTTTGAACCAATACTTTTTAAACAAAACTGAAATTTTTGATATGAATAACTGAAGTCAAAGACCTTAACATTACTAATATTATCAGAATCCAAAAATATAATGTTCTATAAAAAAGATATGACACTACCCAACTGAATTTGGTATTCTGTGGTTGTCTGGGTGTCTGTTAAATTCTCTGGAGTTATTTTCTAAAAGCAAAGTGTCAAACTTGTTCATCAATCTCCAAATATGTATCTATTCCCACGCAGTGTATTATTAAATGGAAATGAGTCTAATCATTCACTTGTTAGTGGTTGAGAATTGAGGAAAAGAGAATGTGAAAATAATCACATTTCCTTCTTACACTGGTGCAGAACCTTTATGCAAATCCTACGATAGCAATTTGGTTTTGTATCTCTACTATGGTATAATAATTTCATTTAATGACCAAGATTTTTTAAATCTCCCACAATCCTTTGTTCCCATGCTGACAGTTTCCATTTCCTAGCCATAATCCACCAGACTGTTTCTTGCCATCAGATGAATCCATCTCCCTGAAGAAGACAGTTTCTGCAGAAGAGCAAAGCAAGTGAAGCCAGATGGTAGTTAGACTATGCTGAGAGGATATTTTTAGATCTTCAGGAAATTAGACAGCAGGAAATTACATCTTTTTTGTGATCTCATATGGGTGCATGTGAAATTTATACCTATGATACAAGTAAGTACGGAATTATTGATTTGTTTTTTGATGGTTTTGGAGGAGCCAGGCATACCAGAGTGGATTTATCTAATTCCCTGAGATACAGACTAATTTCCCTGATTTTGGACTAACTTAAGTTGACTAGATTCTGTCATTCATCCCTGGGAAGATATCAGGATCCTTTTATTCAATTACAAAAGAAACTTGAACTATGTTAAAAATATTGAACTCTCTAAAGAATTAAGAAGTTCCCATGTGGCACATGATACCTGCCTAAGATATAAAAAAAAAACAGAATTTTATATAAACCACTGCACCTGAAAACATTTCTCTGGCTCTTCCCTTTTTCTAATACTTATCTAGCTAAGCTCAAATAATGAGTTGACAGAATACAATAACTCTGAAATTTTCAAGCACATTAAATTATGTGAGTCAGAAATGCCTGCACACGACCTGTTTACCAGATGAACACCCCCCCCCACACACACACACACACACATATTTAAGTCTCCTGAGATTTGGATTTCAAATATAAGGGAATGTGGCTGAAAGTCATCACCCTACTGAAGACTTTTAACTTTTTCACAAGTTTAAAAAACTTAATCAAATCACTAAGTTGTTCATGATTGAGTTTCAGTCATACGGTGTTCCCTAGGGGCCCAAAAACACACTGCAGAGAAGTCACCTGCACTCCTATGTGGCAAATCCACCAGAGCCAGAATCTAGAAACAACCCCAGTGCCCAAGAAAAGATGACCAGATAAAGAAACGTGGCATATCTAGACAATCATTAGGAAAAACAAGGTCATAAAATTTGCTTTTACATAGTTAAAAAAAAATCTTTAAAGAAAACTTTTGCTGATTGTAGAAGTGTCAACGACATCTTAGTGCTTGACAAGTTCTTATATCCAAATTTTAGATACCAGAACTCTCCAGCTAGTGAAACTCTATAAAACTGCCATCGTATACCAGTATACGATGCAGAGAAGTAGAGAGATAGTACGGTTAAGGTGCATGCCACACGTGGATCTGACTGCAGCTCTGTCCCAGGCACCACATGGTCCCCTAAGCAGTTACCAGGTATAGTCCCGAGGCCCAAGCCTCCTGGGGATCCCAGAACCACCGGGCCTCACAGCACCTCATCCTGGAACCCTCACACTGAACCCCAGGCCAGTATCATCATGAGAGTTGCAGCTCTCCTGGGATCCCCTTGGGAAGCATCACCCTCCCCACCTCAAATCTGAGAAATATCTGACATTTTAAAAGTACCTTCCTTCACAATTCTCGGAGATTTTGGTGCTGCTCTATTTCCCGAGCTGGAAGGCAGGTGCGTCACAAAGCCCTCTGTGATAGAACATAAAACTTAATGTATGATGTGTACACATTTCCCTGTTTTTGCTTCTGTTAGATTTATAAACCAGTGCAGCTAGAAAAAATTAAAATACACACAAAAATATGTTCTACCTAGTGTTATTTTTTCAATTTCTGAAACTGATTGGCATATACTTAAATAAGATTAAAAGACCATCCTGATATTAAATATCACATCTTAAAAAGGATTTCATGGAGATTGGAGTGATAGATAGTATACTGGGTAAAGTGTTGGCCTTGCATAAATCTGACCTGAATTCAATCTCTGGCACTCCATATGTTCCCCTGAGCTTGCCAGAAATGATCCCTGAGCTCAGAATCAGGAATATGACTTCAGCACTACCGGTGTGGCCGCAAAAAAAGCATAAAGTATCCTTATGTCCATAGTAGAAGTTCTGTGAAAGAGTTATTACTTCCCTTTTACAGAAGAAATAAATTTAAAAGCAGATAAATCACTTTTGCAGGTGTGGAGGCATTAATGAGCTTCAGAACCTCATCACACCATAGAAGTTTCTTAACTCCTCAGAATAGAGCCTCCATTTCACAGTTTACTGACTAACTTGTTACATGAACCCTTATTAAACTAATCCTATGATGGGCTTGTTCTTCAAGCCCTTGTTCTCCCTTGCACAAGTATCTTGCTTGCTCGTCTGTTGTTTGCTTGCTTAGTTCTACTCTGGAGAAGCCACATTACTCCTTTCACCCCTCATATCTTTCTAAGCAAGTTTCACTCAATAAAAACAATTGCTTCACTGTGCACATATACACACATACACACACAACAACAACAAATTCTATGATTAGTACAGAAGACAGAAGCTATACAATCAGACTCCTCAGAGACATTTGATTAATTCCATCTTATTTCTTTTTATTTCTAAGCCTCATTACCATAATAAATATTAATATCAAATTAGCACTTGACTTCTATAGAAGCATGGTCACTAAAGGCAAAAAAAATCAGGTAATATCTAATATTACCACATTGCCTAAGAAGCATAATGCAGTGAAAGGTAAACTATTTTCCCCTTTCCCCTCACTTTTTGTTGCAATACCTGGAAGTTGCACACTTTTAAATTTTTGAATACTTAACAAAACATCAATTGATATTTTATGGTTTATAATAATGTTAATAATGGTTTCTTGTTCACGTGTTTTCAATACCACACCCATCAACATCGCACCCACATACCTCCCCCAAATCTCCTCCTTTCAGCACCCACCCTAACACTTACTGAAGTGTGTGCATCAGTTTTCTGATTCTGTAGCCTTTGGACCATTGTTGCTACCTTGTGTGCATCTTTAAGGGCCATATACAAGAGATATCCTGGAAGTTACACACTTTAAAAGGTGCAGCAAGAGTTTGGGACCAGAGCAGTAGTGCCCAGGCTAGAGTGCTCACCTTCCATGCAGTGACTCAGGTTCGATTCCCAGTATGATCTCTGAGCACCACCACTTCCCGAGCCCCACGAAAAAGATTTGTAGTGTTTTCATGCACTGAGTTGTGTATGACAGAGGTCACGGCACCTGTAGTCACAAACAGTGGCAGAATTTGGAACAAACTAGCATGGGGGCTGATATTGGAAATTAAAAATTAAATACATGGTTTTTATGTTTTGTAAGGCAGGCACTCTCACAAAATATAAAAATCTTGGAGAGATATTTGCAACTCTTGACATAACATAATTATCTGAAAAAATTGGAGAAATAATATTTTTATAAATAATAATAAAAGTTAAAGAGTAGACAAAAGTGCTGTGCAAGCTGTAACACTTCACAAAGAAAATTTTTCTTAAAAGAAAATATAAATAAATGCAAATATATCCCATTTCCTAGTAAATAACTTGCTGTAAAAAAGTTTTCACTGCAGTATTATTTATCATCATAATAAAATGGAAGACAACTAAATATTTGACAATAGGGAATAGGTGAAATAAAGCATGGTACAGTCATATAACAGTATGAATGTTCGTAAAATTACATAAAATAGTTCATAGATAGAAAAAAAGTTCAAGATGTACAATAAATTTTTTATAAGCAAATCACAGACCATTTTTAAAAAGGTAAGCTTTGCATATATATGCATATGTGTATATATATAAAATATATAAATATGTACTCATAAAATAAAATTGAGAGGCTATATCTCAAATTGTATGGTGTGATTATGGGAAATTTAATTTTCTACCTTTGGTTTATCTCAAATTTTATGGACCTATATATCCTTCATTTTATATAGTATGCATTATATTTGCAAAAATAATAAAGATGGCATGCATAATTTCAGGGAAAATTATAAATTATCCTGTGTGACTAAGTTATATTTCATGTCATTGTAACAACAAAAACACAAGCAAAATTTAATACTTTGGTACTGTAAGTAAAACTCTTTTAGAAATCCATTGCATTCATAAAAAATCCATGGAGTTACAATAAACTTCAAAGTACAGTTTTTTAAAAATGTATGTGGTAAACTATAGTTTGCCACATAATTTTAGTGTTTTATTCTCAAAGAAAATTTCATATTTTCCAAATTTGTTATTACAACTCTCTGAAATAAAAAAGTATCCACATTTACAGGTCAGGATTGAGGCACAGAGAATTCTATACAACACATGGGTAGCTAAAGATATTATGTATCAGTCAAACTGAAATTCAGAACTTTAGGCTATATGTCTGAAACAACTCTCAAGCTTGATTTTACTTCAATTCACATCATTACTTTTTTCTTTAAAGTGTCAGTTTTTTATTTTGGATACTATGTGTAAGAGCTGATTAAAATACCATGTGAGTTTTAAGAAATGCTGATTTTTTTTACATTCATTAAGGCTAACTTGAGTTCAAATTCCAATAATTTGTTATATAATTGAAATATTTATGTAGAGACAAGATTATCTGTCCCAACACTGTCTCAAAAGCAGTTTCTACAGCTAAAAATTATAATCAATCTATATTTCTATGAAATCTATGGAAAGGGTTTTTCCTCCTTTGGTAAACATATGACTTAGGGATTTAGCTTTTCTTATAAAAATTTCATCTCATAAGTGAAGCATTTCATCCATCCTTAAATACTGACATAGAGCACAATCAATATGATTTCAAGGAACATACCTCAGACTAAGCATAGTTCACATTTTTTAAGTTTCTTTGTATGTAACATTTACTTTGGATTACAGAAAGGAAGCAAGCAAAATATAATTTACAAAATTTATCTCATAATACATTTAAAAACCTTGCAAAAAGCTTTACATGCATTACGCCGTATAATAAACATTGACATTTATAATCTAAAATTCTCATTTGTGCTCCATGCAGGCTCATTCTTCCACTTAGGTAATGAAATTTTTTATACAGTATGAGTATGAAAAGAGAAGGGGAGTATAAAATATATTAAGTAATTCACTTGGCTATTACACTACCAGATAGAGGACATTATTTTTATTCTCACATTTCTCAACAACAGATTTTGTGGCAAAATTATCAACCCAGAAAGGAGTTTTTAGACTACCGTACACACCAAATTTTGCTGAGAAAAGATATATATAAATAAATAATACTCCATCTTCTCTCTATTTGAATTATTTCAGTAAAACATCCAAACAAATCCATTTGCTTCTCATCTAGAGCATACATATAACCTGTAGGCTTTTGTAATAGATTCAAAATCCTCTATTATTACTTTGTTTAAAAATTTTCCATTACTCCAAAACATGTTATTTTTCTTTTTCTTACACATCTAGCTAAGAAGTCAGTGCATATTATTTTCTAAGACAATTTTTTCAATGTATCAGAGGATTATGGAGAATAAATTTAAAAGGTGGTATTTGAAGAAAAAATTAAACTGTTTGACAAAATAAACAAGATCATGTTAACTTGGATCCAAAGAGCTCACAATACATATAAGGATAATGTCATCAATTTGCACACGGATAATCATGAAAATATTTATTCGATTGCTAGAATTTTTCTTTCTGGACACTTCATTTTCTACTAAGCTAAGGAGGAATAGGAAGGGAGGAAGAGAGAGAGAGAGAAAAGAGAAAGGAAAGAGGAATAAGAGAGAGAGGTGAAGAGACAGAGAGAGAAAAGGAGAGAGAATTCCCTGTCAGAGAGGCAGACTTTGGGGTGGAGGTGGTGGGATATAAACTGGGAACATTGGTGTTGGGAAATGTACACTGGTGAAGGAATGGGTGTTGGAACATTGTATTACTGAAACGCAGTCATAAGCAGCTTTGTAACTGTGTATATCATAGTGATTCAATTCACTATCATTATCTTCCTGTTAATCATCTATTTGCTAGAGCGGGCACCAGTAATATCTCCATATGTCCTGTCTCATGCTAGGAGAACCCAAAGGCATCCGCTTGCTCCAGGAACATAAAGAGCCTCACACCATTATATTAGGTCATGGGAATGACTTAATATAAATGTTACTGGTATTTGGCATATCAAATACTACACGAGCAGCTTGCCAGGCTTACCGTGCGGGTGGCATACTGTTGTAGTCACCTCTAAATAAAGCATTTATTGATGAACAGTGCGCCACGAGAGCTGGGCTGTAATAGTCTGGTCTGCTGGGTGGAGTTGTGACGAGAGGGAAGTCCGAATGTGGATAATGGTGGGCCCCATGGAGTCAGGAGGATACTCTGGCTTGTTGTGAGGCTCTGCTGGGGTAGCAGGCCAGGGCTAGAACCCGCCATGAAACCGGGTACCTCATGAGTGGCTGGGCACAGGGAGAGCAAGTAGCAGCTCTGCCCCATGTCTGAGAGTCTCTGGTTCAGCATACCTGGACCAGATTGAAAAAAAAAAAACTGCTGCAGGGTGGATGTTGATGATCCCGGCTGTGATAGTCTGGTCTGCTAGGTGGAGTTGTGAGGAGAGGGAAGTCTGGATGTGGATAATGGCGGGCCCCATGGAGTCAAGGGGGGCTCGTCTGGCTTGTTATGAGGCTCTGCTGGGGTGGCAGGCCAGGGCTAGAACCCGCCATGCCACCCAGGCACCCTCATGAGCGGCTGGGCACAGGGAGAGCAAGTAGCAGCTCTACCCCATGTCTGAGAGTCTCTGGTTCAGCATACCTGGGCCGGAGTGAAAAAAAAACTGATTCAATTAAACAAAAATAAATAAATGAATAAAAAGGACAAAAAATTGTAATAAAATCTATTCTTGAAGAATAGCTATAGAATAACTTAAAAAGAAACTTTGATGTCAACCTACTTTAGACTATGTGTTCATAAGAAATACTTCAGCGAGGATGAACCAAACGTAATATGTAGACTTATTTTTATATGAGACAATAAACTTAGCTTAGTGGAATATACAGTGTCCAGAGATAAAATTTCTAGCAATCAAATATTTACATGAGCAGCCGTGTGCAGCTACTGAGAGGTTTTCATGTTTGTTTCTTTACCTAATTTCAGCACACAGGTCTTATCTTGTATGGTGGCAGGAAATTTTAGGCTATAAATTTTAAAAAATATAATTTTGAAATATATAAGTTAGATGTTCAAACTCCCTGCAGCAGTTTTTTTTCAGTCCGGTCCAGGTATGCTGAACCAGAGACTCTCAGACATGGGGCAGAGCTGCTACTTGCTCTCCCTGTGCCCAGCTGCTCATGGGGCTTCCGGGAGGCATGGCAGGTTCTAGCCCTGGCCTGCCACCCCAGCAGGAGCCTCACAACAAGCCAGACCACCCTCCCTTACTCCATGGGGCCTGCCATTTTCCACATCCAGACTTCCCTCTCATCACAACTCCACCCAGCAGACCAGACTATCACAGCTCAGCTCACGCAGTCGCTAACGGCCACGAGCTTCATCCATACATGCTTTATTTAGAGGTGACTACAACAGTATGCCACCCGCACGGTAAGCCTGACAAGCTGCTCATGTCGTATTTGATATGCCAAATACCAGTAACATTTATATTAGGTCATTCCCGTGACCTAATATAATGGTTAGATGCTCTTTATGTTCCTGGAGTAAGTGGATGCCTTTGGGTTCTCCTAGCATGAGACAGGACATATGGAGATATTACTGGTGCCCGCTCTAGCAAATAGATGATTTACGGAAGATAGTGATAGTGATAGTGATCAACAAATATTTCTTCCTTTCCCCCCACTCACTGTGTATGGAATATAGTTTTCGACCCAAAAGATATTTGGCTTAGTCCTCTGACTTGTTTTTGTTAAAGGGATATAAAAAGACATGATAAAAATAAAAAAACTGTGGATGGACATGGAAAGAATCATGTTGAGTGAAATTAGTCAGAAGGAAAGAGAGACACATAGAATGACTGCATTTATTTGCATGACATAAATATACCAGGTGATCTTAACAAAAGTGGAAATTACCACAAGCGTTAGGTATGATAGAGAAGGGAACATGTGTGAATAAATGTCAAAAGGTCTGATACCAACATAGAACTGAGCATTAAATACAGGGAAAAAAATGCAAAAAAAAATTCAAAAACTGAAATACAAAGTGCCTAATCATTTTTACCACTATCTTAAGCTATTATCTAAATGTTTAAATCTCCTCTCCCTAAATTAATTGTTTTGAAACCCAAACCCCCAAAGGTGACAAGAGTAGGTGATCGGGACTTTGTAGTGTGTTTAAATCGAGAGGGAAGAAATCTAATGAATGGGTTTAAAGCCTTATTAATGAGCTGCAAATGAATCATTAAACCCTTTCGGGACATAAAGGCCATATAAGGCTGTAACTGCAAAGGGCCTCACTGGGCCTTGATAGTGCCCTGAGCTCAATCTTCCAACATCTAGAACTGCAAGAAATAAACTCCTGCTCTTAATAAGCTATTGAGTTTGCATTATTTTGCTTAGTTATGAATGGACTAAGACCCAAAGAAGTGAACACACAGGGTTAGCCCACTGTTTCAAGGAAGGCAAGTGATAAATCAGCTGACTTGAACTGAGACTGATTTGGATTCAAGCCCATCTGAGACATATCAAGAAAAGTTGAACTGCAGCCAATGTACACATGTATAAATAAGAATGAATGCTTCATTTTAAGCCATTCATTTTTGAGTGGTTTGCTCCACTACTGTACTGCTGACTTGATGGATATGTATCTGTTGCCACATTTTTTAAAAAGTATCAATTTTACCATATAGGTAAGTCCTTGCAATGAATCCAAAGTAGTCTCAATGGTAATAAAAGTAAAATAGCTATTGAGATTTATAACTGAAAACATGACTTTTGCTGATTATAATATTGTATTAAAGAAGAATTAACCAAATATTTTGAGTTAGGAAGATATCCCTGGATAATAGTTGAATCCTAAATATATTGATATATACTTTCTCAGCCTAATTCTAAATGAATAGTATGGGGGTTAACTGAAAAGATAGAAAGTGGCTTCAATATGTAATTGCGATATAAAAAATAACATATTGTAGAGAATTTTCAGTTAATTATTCAAAGTCTGAAGTATGATCATAAGAGTCACAAAAAACAGGAAAGAGGAGAATTTTAGGCTTAGGAGATGGTACCAATGGTTATACTGAAGGAAATGTAATTAAAATAAACATGAGCAATGTAGATAATGACCATTCAGTAGCTAAAACATAATAGAGAAAATAGCAGGAAGTCGAACAAAACAGGAGGAAGGGATGACTTATAGTTCAGTAGGATGATTTATAGTTCAAAATGAATTTGCAGGTAGAACATAAGTGTAGAACAGAGTCTAGATAATAGTGTGCTCTCCCAACAATGGAAATAACATAGAATCTACCTAATATTCATAGTTAGAATAGATTACTTTTAAGACACAGCTTTCAATTTATCGAGATTTTTGCTCAAAATAGTCTGATTGTATTATTTCTAGATTGTTCTTATGAAGCAATAATAGTTGAAATCCCAGTTTTCTAATTTGTCAGATGAGAAATCAATGAAAAGTAAATTACTATTCATAAAATTGAGAATTGGTAAATGTGAGCACCATGCAATTCCTATAATGAAGAGTAGAAAATAATGAAATTCATGATTTCTTAACAGATCCAGTATCTCAAAAAGCATAGTATCATCATCATCTACCTGAGGGAGAGTTCCTGGAGCCTAGAATCATTCTAAAGGGTTTACTTAAATCCTAAACTCCCTCACTCACTTTTGTATTTCTTATTGTTAACAATTTTTGGCTAAGATACTTGATCACTTGATCACTTGACTTCCCATTGATCATCGATTTGCCTCGAGCAGGACCACTAACATTTCAATACGTCCTGTCACATGCTAGATAGCCCAAGGGCATCTGCTCGTGCCAGGAAAACAAGGAGCCTCAAAACCATTTCATCAGTCATAGGATGAGGTCTATAATCATTACTAGTATTTGGCATATCAAATATGACATGGGTAGCTTGAAAATACAATATATGTGTATTATTACAGAAAAGTCAAAATTTACTTCTGCACTGGATCTCATGTAGACCATAAATTGCATTTTTCACCAGGAAACTTAATTTTTTTAACTTTCTTTTATTTTTTGGCTTTATTTAAACACCATGAATAAGACTTGTTCACAATGCAGTTGTTACAGGTATTCAGTATTTCAACACCAATCCCACCACCAGTGTATTCTTACCACCACCAATTTCACCAGTTTGCCATCCACCCTACAAGCTTACTCCCTCAACATGCACAAATTATAGGTATAACAGAAATCCCTGGTGTCTGGCTAGGGCATAACTGGAGCTGCATGAAATCCTAACCTTAGACTATGAGTTTGGAAGACCTGTCACTGAGTCAGGGAAAATCTTCAGCTATGGCTTGTGTTTATTTTACTTAGGATTAAGCCTATGTCTGCAGTAACATCCCAATTTCTGTCTACAAGTCTGTTACTACCCATGATGAACTAAGGGAAACAGGATGGAGAGTCCTCTTTTGTACACTGATCTGGGAACAAAAGTTTTCATTCTAACCCAACGAAACTACAGAAGACATTTCCCAAGAAAGCACATCTGCACAGCATATTTTCATGAAGTTTCCTTTCTCTGAAATTTCTTCACTTTTATCCTGATTTTTATCCCAGCACACTGGGCTCTTTAGGATAAACCCAGAGCTACGGCAGAGCTACCCATGATGTATTCGATATGCCCAAAGCAGTAACAATCATGGATATCATTCCCAACAAATGAGACCTTACTGGTGCCCACTTGAGAAAATTGATGAACAACGGGAAGACAAGTGATACCAGTCAAGTGATTATCTATTACAACATACATTTCATAATGATGGTGTATTCGATTTGTAGCAGCCATGCACTCCAGGAATTTCAACATTTTTAACAGGGTGATAAATTTGGAGTTAAATTTTAACTAGGTGGTGGCTTTAGGACGTGTGTGTGGCTGCCAAGCTTTTCAGAAGAATGGAGATGGCTGGAGGTGGCCCTTCATGACTCCATAAAACCCTGAATACTTCAGTCATAAATCCACACACCTGAATTTTTTCAGCAGCTTATTTTTTAAGTGGAGCTCGTCTGCGTAGTGGAATCTGGTCTTGAACATGGTGGTGACTGTGGAGTGTGGAAGTTTTCAGCTTCTGAGGCTCCAATAGTCAGGCCAGACCCAAACCGGTCCCCCTTGAAAGTGCCCCCATTGATTCAGTTTGGTTGGCAGAAGTATCTCTGACACTGACCCTGGTTGATCTATTTCGAGATTTATATATGAGTCTCTGGATCATAACCAGTGGATGAGATTGTTGGTACCTGAGGCAGTTCATGGGCATGACTGCCAACCTTCCAGAAGAATGGGAGAACAAAGTTGGGGGGAGGTAGCCCAGCCCCAATTCCATGAAAGTCTGTATATTTCAGTCACAAAACCCACATACTTCAGTTTTTCAGCAGCTTAATATTTGAGTGGAGCTCATCCAAGCAATGTAGCTCAGCCTTGAACATATCAGTGATTGTGGTGCATGTAGATTTTTGGCAGCTGGGGCTTTGTTGCGATAGGCCAGGGCCTCATCCATTGCCCTCTGGGGTACAATCCAGTTTTGAAGACCAGAAGCATCTCTGCCACTTTTTTATCTCTTTCAAGATTTATATATAAATCTGTGGATCATTTTGTGAATGAGCTTCTTAACAGCAGCTTCAGATCTCTTTCAAGGTTTATTAATGGGTTTCAGGAGTGTGAATACTAAGTGAGCTTGTATGGCTGAGCCAGATGCAGTTTGTGGACGTAGCTCTCACATACCCAATTTAGGGTAGTTTAACTTCTTAGGAGACTTAGTGCGGGGTTGTTGGAGACTGATCAGAGACACAGCAGTGATTTGTGGTATCAGGAACCGGTAAGCACCTTCTGGCATATGGTGCCCTTATCCCACCCATCCGGGTAGGTTGGCAGGCATTGTTGCACTCCCTGTTCCCCACAGTAATGGCTGCTGCTGCCCCAGCAGAACTGGGACCAGAGCCGAGGCTGCTGTCATTTGTAACTTGGGTGCTCTGGGTGGGCTGGAGACACCAGTTCAGCAGAGCCTGGCTAGATAGCCTGGGTCTTTAAATAGTTGGCACTCAGGGAAGTATTTTCCATTACATGCTGCGTGAGATGCCCCTTGGTCCAAGGAGGCAGTGTGGTGTGGTCGCCCCACTGGCAATAAATTACCAGGAACTGAACCACCTCCATAGTCTCAGAATCTTCGCCTCCACAGAAGTATCAAGTTGGACCCAAAATGTCCTTTTCAGACGCATTAACATTCTGTCATCATGAATAGTGCTGAGAGCTATGGGACCTCTACTAACTGGGGTCACATTTCCAATATCCTAACGTGACACATTCGAGACTGGTGTTTGCAGCAGTCTACGACCAGTTTAGTTTAATGGCTTTCTCCCTGAGCCAGGATACCTACAGGGCACCTACATTCACTCAGGAAGGTTTGGCTTCAACGACTGTTCAAAGCTCTGAGGGCTGTCGTGTTTGTTCCAGCTCCAGCAACTGCTGCTGCATCGCCACCATCTTGCTGCCTCTCTGAAACTCATAATTAAAAGTTCTGCAACTGGGGAGGTCAAATCAAACTTCTTATGACTAAAAAGATGTTTAGACACTTTAAGCTTAACTTATTTATTGCCTCTGAGTGTGAACAGCTATGACCAAAATGACAGAAACAGACACATTAAGTTATAGCATAATATAATTTAAGTAACAAGCAAAAAAATACTATCAAAGATTAAAAATTGCTCCCTCTGAAGGACATTACCATAAAATAAAATGTAAAGGACACTTTTGATGTTCTCTTTGTAGGCATGAGCAGATGTAAAGGACTAAATGTGAAAATCCTTTAGGATCCTCTGACCTCTTGTTACAAGATGTCTCGAGTACTGTTTCATTTGAATGCATACATCAGAGAAAACAAGTAGACACTTTGGTTATTGGTACTCATCAAAAAATGTTTGTAATGTACTTATACTTCTTCATTTTCTCAAAACACAAAAATAATTAACCAGTCTATACAGATACTCTCAACCATATCTATTTAGTCACGGTGTATGTTTTAGCCTAAGTGGTTAGAGTGCAGGAAGTCCCAAACCAATGAATCAATGCTTAACCTTGGAATATTGGTACCAATTAGTGTTCCATGTCTAATGCCAAAATTGAGAGAGATAATTGTGTTAGATTTTTGCCTACAACCTCACAGAGCCAAGTCATTTAAAATGCTTAAACAAATTCATAATGGTGTGCATCGAAATAAGAGACAGTTGCTGCTCTTCATGGGCTCAGACTCTCACGGTGAAAACAATATTCATGACTCACTGTTATAGAGAATTATGTCATGCCACCTAACCATGACAGTCTTGGAGAAAGTCATCATTTGCCTGTGTCTTGTACACTCTGATCTGGTTTGGGGAACTGGAAAAAATAGTCACAATCCTACTTTGGGTAGGTACTTTACATTTATAAACTATAAAGTACAGGGATAGAAAATGCGTGCTCAGGAAAAAATAAATATTGCCCCATCACGTAGTTACAGAAATGGAATAAGACTAAGATATTTACCCATCTCAGTTATGTTGCAATAATAAGTTGAAAAACCCATAGCCTTAAAGCAAGCGAATGTGTATATTGTTCTTGCAGCACACCCCTCACAATCAAAGCAAGGTAAGCCCTGATTATATTCAAGTTCCTTTGTTAATTAATGTAGGCTTTCTCCCAAACATTCACCTGTGGAAACTACAGACCTGATTTTAAAGTTTAAGTTAAAGAAAGTCTGATGGTCATAGTGAGATACAAGTCTGGAAGAAAGAAAATTTAAATCTATCGTCCAAATCTGAGCAAAATAGAAAAATACGTGTGCCTCTCTCTATATGTCAAGATCAATATAGGATGTGAAATAAAAAATTGAAAATCTACTTTCTTGGGACTAGAGTGATAGTACTGTGGGTAAGGTGTTTATCTTGCATATAGCTGACCCAGGTTCAATCCTTAGCACTGCATATGTGCCCTAGCACTATCAGGAGTGACCCGACCACAGAGCCAGGAGTAAGCCCTGAGTATTGTTTGGTGTGACCCAAAAAACAACACAAACAAAAAATATAATTTCCCAATAATTGACCCTAGGTCAGCCATGAGCTAGCAAGTGTCCTATCTCTTGTACTATCACTCCAGCCCCATCTCACTTTCTTGTCACCTCACTTAAAGGTAACTAATCAGAGCCAGAGCAATAGTAGAGGCAGAGTACTTGCCTTGCATACAGCTGACTTGGATTTGATCTCATGCCCCATGTGGTACCCTAAGAACTGTCAGAAGTGGTCGTTGAGTGTAGAGATAGGTTTAAGCTCTGAGTACCCCTAGGTGTGGGCCAAAAACAAAGCAAAAAATAAGGTAACTCATCAAAGTTTTCAAGTTTTCCTTTTTAATTATATCAATTGGTGGTTTTTGAAATGAGGCAATGTTAGTATCCTTCGAGAATGCTGAGTAAAACATTAATCTGTATTGTTTCCCCAGTCAATGCTAATATTCAGCTCTTCAACTTTGCCTCTATACTATACAGAATAAAATTCTACGTTTGGTATTTTGTAAGAATTTGTGTATTTATATCATTTGAATATACTTAATGCTTGGTGATTTGTTGCAGGACACCTAAAAGCCTGGGCCTCTGCATCTGCCCTGGATTGCCTCCTGCAGGTCACTTCATAGATAGGGGGGTAGTCTGAATGTGGCAGTCTTATCTGACCATGTATTCTGTACTGGCTGGTATAAATATTCTCTCATGCTACCACAATTATCACGGGACTAGCTAGATCTTACCAGCATATTTGCCTGGCCACGTTGGATCTCTAAGTAATTAGACCAGAGAGAAATGCTGTTTGCCTCCAAGCAAGCAAGCATGGCTCCCTGATAACTCAAACACAACTAAAATACAAAACTACAGTGAAGTAGACGAGACTCTTGTGAAGTCTTGGAGAACTATTTAACTGGCATTAGTATTAGTCTTTGGTGCAGAGACATGCCATCTCAGAAACCCCTTCTCTACCCTATAAAGGCAATTCCAGGCAGATCTTGGCTCAAGACATTAGGTGAGATGCTGGGAGAAATTACCTGAGGGCATTTGATCCTTCCTGCCAGGGAAGTTACATTTAGCTTATAGCTTCTCCCAGCTCTGCTAGGAGGCTTTTAATTAGCTCTGGGTCCTTGTAAACAGCCCAATGGTCTCCCTGAACATTGCTACATTTCTATAAAGCTATTTTCCTGTTTTCATCTCTAGATAGCCCAGCCCAGAATGGGCTGGGCTGGGGAGTTTGGGCGGATTTCTAGCTATAAAATAAGCTGTAAGAAGAAAGAAGCTCCTTCTTTTTCTCCTTTTTGCCATTTCCGCTTCCCTTGGTGTTTTGCTTCTCCATCCTCTCCATTCTCTGTTGGGCCTCAATAAGTGGTGGCAGCCATCTTGGCCTACACCTGGCTGGGGCCTAGCTGGGAACCCAGAGTCTGGAGGTTTTCCCTGCTCTTGGATTGTATATTGGATCCCTGTAATAGCAAAGCCCCTTTTAAAACTGCATCGGATTCCTGAGTCTTCATCCATTCCCCACCAGCTTTGGAGGTAGAAGGGAACTCGCTTCCCGACACTGTCGGGACCCCGTGGTGCTCCCCAACAGTGATTGCCTGATTTAGTAATACACAAACAAAAAGGATTTCTCTTGATTTTATTATAAAAGAAAATACTATGGTAAAGGTTTTAAGATTCTGATGTAAACAATGAATAAATTTTATTTTTTCACAATAAGAAAGAAAATATAAGACCTATTATAGTTTTATAATTATAACTGAAACACTAATCTATTAAGCGATTTATTAAAACAGTGGCACAAACTTTTATGAAAATGTGGCCTGAAACCAACTTTAAATTTTATATGGCAGCATTTTGTAAGGGTCTATACTAAGCATTAGTTTTATGAAAGATTTTTTAAAAACATTAAAAAGTTTAGAATAAAAATAACAGTTGCAAAAGAAAAGCCTAAACAAAATAAAAAATATACTATACTGTGCTACAGCTCATATATTTTAAGAAGTTGTATTTAATTAAAAATAAGAAATGACAGTGATACATTCAGAAGATGGATTGGAAAAGAAAGAAGTCTAAAGATGGGTTCTGAGTCTATAAGCATGTTTTACTCAATTTGGGACTGACCCAGAAAATAAACCTTTTGGTATATTAGAAATTTTACACTAAAAACACTACTGGAATGACTTTTCTTTACATACATAGAGAACATGTTTTTTTTCAGCTTTCAGTTCCACAACATTTTTTTAATTATTTTAGTACACCACCTTTATATATACAATTACAAGGTAGTTATGTTTGAGTTTTGGTTCTACAGTGTTCAACACCATTCCCCTCCACCTGTGCCCCTCTTCCATCACCAATGTACCCATCTCCCTTCCCCTCCTGCAGCCCACCTCCATGGTGGCTTCTGTATCTCCTCTCTCTCTTTCTCTCTCTCCTCCTGCCTCCCTTTCCTCACAGTGTGGAATGTAGTATATTCTAGGACATGATTGGTTCCACTAGTTTGATGGACCACAACAGCTGCAAGCAGTCATGCGACTGGGGAGCCTCATGCTCAGCTGATGTAGGGGAGAGCTGGGTGCCAGCGCTTCCATTGTGTCTGAGGCTCTGCATGCTGTGGCGGGGCAGTTCTTCGAGAACAAGTTTTTTAAAACATATTATAAGGAGAAAACATTCTTAGTTATTGAGGTTTTAGCTGGTAATAATGGATAGGAACAAAATCTCCTTGAAGACTATTTTATTTAATCTTAATATAGTTCCATCCTTTCCTTTTGCCTATTTTTCAATAGATTCTCAACCTATCTTTTTAATTTAAGCATTCATATCCTAATGTTTTAATATTATTTTAACTGTAGTTTATATAACACGGCTTCCACAGTTACCTTTAGGATTGGGTAACTCTACTGGTAACACCAAAATAAATAAATAAATAAACAAACAAGTAAATAAAAATTACATAATAAATACATTTATTGCAACTCTACAACTGCCAGTGTCCAACACCCCTCATCCTACTCCCTGTTTGATATTCTCTGTTCCCTTATTTTATCTCCATATATACCAGAGATAAGTGAAATCATCTGGTATTTGTCCTCCCTCTGATTTATTTCACTTAACATTATGCCCCCCCATTTCCATCCAAGTTGCAGCTGTCTCTGCTTCTTTTAGTCTATCATTAGACTGCATGGGGGTTTTTCAGTCTTTCACTCTAAGCCCATGCTTATTGTGAGAGTTTTTGTAGCCTCTTGTAAAACAACAGAAGGTTCTGTTTTGTTCTCTGATCTATCCAGTCACTCTGTGTCATTTTACTGGGAATCTCAGTTTTTTCACACTCAGAGAAATTTTTTTATATAAAGGAGTTTGTTGCTATTATCACAGAGTAGTGTGTTTTCTTATGCCGTTTGTTCTTTGCTTTGCATATGAAGCCATTCGCTTCAGTATCCTTTCCAGAGCTGGTTTAGATTCTATAAATGGCCTCAGATGCAGTTTGTCTGGGAATGATTTTTTTTTCAATCCAGTTATTAGCAGTAACCTTGCAAGTGGGGGATTCTTGGTTGGATATTATTTTTATTCAATATTTTTGTAAATGTCATCCCATTCTTTCTAATTTATAGAGAATTATTGGAGAAATCTGTTATGAATCTTATGCTTTACTTTCTTTTGAGGTTTGCTTCTCTCCTGCTGCCTTAAGGAGTGTTTCTTGGTCTTTTCTTCTTGCCATTTTGATCATCATTGCTTTGGGGTTAAAGCTGTTTGTTATTTTAGAATTATCAGAAAGAGTCTATTTGCTTATTGAAACTCTTGGGTCAGTTCTCCTATCTCCCCTTTTAAGTCAGAGAGGTTTTCACCCCATTATTTTTCAATGACCTTTCTTCCTTTCTCCCCCCTCTTCTAGAATTAATATTATTTTGCTTAAGTTTTCTGAGTATTGTCAAAGATATTCATTACATTATTTCATTTTTCTCATCTAGCTTTCCATTGTCTCTTCTTTCTTTCTGCAACTGTTTACTACATCTCCGAGTTCAGTGTTTTTATTTCAGTTTCATCTAGTTTCCTGCTGAGATTTACTACTATCTTTAAAAAATATTATTAAGACACCATGAATCTCAATGCTAGTCATAATATTATTTTAGCTCCATTATTTCTATTTGAATAGCTTCTTTCATTTTAACAGCAGGTATCTCAAAAGTTCATTGATTTTCTGTTTGAATGGTTTTTTAGATCTTTTAAGCCTCATTATAATTGTCCCAACATTTTCTTCAGAATATTTTTATTATTACACCATAAGATAGACATTTACAAAGCTGTTCATGATTGGGTTTCAATAATACAATGCTGCAGTACCCATCCCCCCCCAGAGTGCCACATTCCCACCACCAATGTCCCTATATGCCCTCCCCCGCTCCCAGACTGGCTCAATAGCTGCACTATTCCTCTTCTTATTCTTCTCTTTCTCTCTCTCTCCTTTTTCTCCCCCCTCTCTCTTCTCTCTTTCTCTCTTCCTCTCTCTCTTTTGTCTCTCTGTCTCACTCTCCCTTCTTTTACACAGTGTCTTGCCATACATAGATTTAGGGGTTATCATGTAAATCCTTTAGTCTACCTTCAATGCTCAGTTCAAGTCTGGCATTACCATTTCAGAATTGGTAGGGCACTAGTATATATTTATATCCCAGAGATGAATGCTATCATTTTATGTATGTTCTTTTCCTTCTGGATCATCCACTAAACATAATGCACTCTATTTCTCCACCTCCATGTCAGCTACCCAGGAAGAGATACACCCATGCCAGACCCACGCTACTCTGCACCTCGGAAGAGATCCAGACCCATCCACTCCAGACCTACAGCTGTTGCTCAGCCAGCCCCACATGGAAGCAAACCATGGTGCTGACCTCCTGGTAAGGGGCTCAGCCAGCCCTGGCCAAGTCAACATTACTCCAAAGGCCCGCTCACGTGCAGGGAGAGATACGCTGGCTCGACTCGAGTGGGATTGGGCCTCCGCCCCCCTTTCTTCTATCCTCTACCCCAGAAGAGACCCACCCACGCCAGACCTCAGCTCGGTTGGTGCGCAGCCGTGAGATATTCTTAGATAATACTGATTTTAGGGTAAGGTCCTTCCCATAATCTTTCACATTTACACACTGTATACAGTTCTAGACAGGTTTCTAACTGATACCACCGTCATCCCAGTAAAACTAGCAAAGAAGCTAGAGCGACCCACACATCAGGTGATCAATCATTCTCAACATCCAGACCCATAGTTCCTCAAAGCTCCATCCAAGAGAAAATGTGATCTTTCCATTTAGTTTCATCAGTGAATGCTCCAAGATGAGAAGAGCCTTCTACTGAGAGTATACCACCTACAAAGTACAGCCTGCAAGTTACCGTGTGTTTTATTTGTTATGCCAAAAACTAGTAAAATTATGGACCTCAATTCCATGACCTGAAGAATGTTTTGAGGCTCTTCCTGTCTCTGTAAGTCAAGTTGCCCTTGGGCTACACTTGATTTTGACAGGGATAGATATGGAGATCTTACTGATGCCTGCTCAGAGCAAATCGATGAACAACAGGAAGACAGTGATACAGTGAATGACCTCTAAGTCCATCCATTTGTAGGTAAATTTACAACTCTGTTTTCCTGACAGTTGCATAGTATTCCATTGTGTAGATGTATCAAAGTTTCTTTATCCAGTCTCCTGTTCTCAGGCACTCTGGTTGTTTCCCCAGATTCTGGCTATTGTGAATAGTGCTGTAATGAATATAGAAGTGCAAATGATGTTTCTGCTGTGTGTTTTGGGTCCATGGTATATTCCCAGGAGTGGTATTGTTACTAGTTATAGAGCTTAATATCTCTTTTTTTGAGGAATGTTCCATTGTTTTCTTCCTTGGGAGATTTCTAAAAGGTCTGCTTGTTACTGGGGACCATTACAGACTTTTTGGCATCCAAAGTTGACATGAATGATATCCTTTATTTTATTTTCCACTGTGCTCCATTAGTTATGTGATACATATCATTTATGATTAAGGGTTATTTTTTTGGGGGGTCACACCTGACAATGCTCAGGGTTACTCCTAGCTCTGCACACAAATTATTCCTGGTGAAAAAACCCAGGGGTCTACATATGGGATGCTGGGATTGAAACCTGAGTAGGTCACGTAGGGGGCAAATGCCCTACCCTCAGTGATGTCGCTCCAGCCCCTCTAGGTCTATTCTTACCAGAGATTGTGGCTCTATTTCATTAGTAAGGTTCCCACTGGTGTGGATCCTGTTAGCTTATGCGGGTTGTGTAGTGGAAACTTTCTCCTATGGTTGGTTAGGCCGTGCAGCACCAAGGATCCTGTTCATCAGCTGGTGCCCCAAGGGGAAAGATCGTATCAGTGGAGAACCCTGCTGGTACAAGCACTGGATCTGACTGGCAACTTGTAATATCTGGATACATGCTCACTGGTGGGTACATATAGGCTGCTGAGCTCTGGCTGCAGAACTTACCCCATGGGTTGTAATGGCATCTGGAAGTAACCATGTTCAAGAATTTTTATGATTTCATAAAAATTTTAGAGACCAGCAAGACTGGATAGATGTTAGTTGCTTAGTAATTCTGGTTCAATTCCTGGGAGCATATATACAGTCCAAGCATCACCAGTAAGAGCACTGAGAATTTCTAAGTTCCTTTTTAATTTTTAATTGGTCTTGTAATATCCTTTACCTTATTAGTTTCAACACTTCACTTGTATCACTTGTCTTCCCCATTGTTCATCAGTTTGCTCAAGCAGGCACCAGTAACATCTCCATATCTCCTGTCAGATGCTAATGTAGCCCAGGGACATCTAGCTCACTCAGGAACATAAAGAGCCTTAAATCATTCCATCAGGTCGTGGGAATAAGATCTATAATTGTTACCGGTATTTGGCATATCAAATACCAGCCCGGGAAGGAAGGCGGGTTCTAGCCCTAGCCCGCTACCCTAGCCGAGCCTCGCAAGAAGCCAGAGGAAACTCCACACCATGAGGGTCGCCATTTTCGCATCCAAACTCCCCACTTGTCAGAGCTCCACCCAGCAGAAGAGCTGACCACAAGTCGGCCCGCATGGTCGCATTTGCAGCTGCGCAGTTTATCATTAAATGCAGGAGTTGAGAGGCATCTGCAAGAGTATCTCACCCGCACGGCAGGGTCAAAGCTACCGGTGTCATATTTGATATGCCCTATGCCAGTAACAATTATAGACCTTAGTTTTCCATATATTTAAAGATTTAATTTTTTGTTTGCAGCATTTTTTTGTATCTTTTTCTAGTAAGAGTCTAAGTTATCTGGGCAACCATCTAATCGGACATCCCAGACTAGCAAACTACTGAGAAACATTTCCTAACAGTGCTGCAACAAACTTTTTATTAATCAGGGATTCACCAAGCATTATATTGTCATGAAGAAATTTGTTTGGGTCCTTGGAACAAAGTTCACACCTCAAGTATTCAGAGTGCAATTCATACTCTGCTCTACAGTTGAAAACAGGACATTCAAAATGAGAAGACAAGAGCCATAGCGATAGCTACTAGCGGGAAGGCATTTGCCTTGCACATGATCGACCCAAGTTCGTCACTGGCATCCCGTGAGTGATCCCCTAAGCACTTTCAGGAGTAATCAGAGCAAAGAGCCAGCAGTACCCTTAAGGATTGTCAGATATGACCCAGAAAGCAAAAAATAAAATAAAAAAATAACAAAATGAAAAGACACCAGCGGGTAGGATGTGGGGAGATCAGAAAATAAATTGATGTTTCTAAAGAATAAGCTCGAGATAGGTTCCTACTCTTATTTGATATTTGGCTTTGGGAAAATTGCATATATTCACCATATCCAGGTTGACCTTATAGAGTGAATGATAATTGTAGCAAACCATCTTATTGGGTTTCAAAGAAAAATTAAAGTAGTATCTTTAAAATTCTTGGAACACCTGAGTATTCAAAAATGTTACTTATTTTTTTATTAGTGTCAATACAGCTGAATATAAACTAATTCCACAATTCCTTTATTTAAGATTTGAAACCCCAAAACCTTGTAAAAGGGGGGGTAAATGACTTTGGTCAGCCTGAACTAGATATACATTTTGGGAATTAACACTTATTTTGTTTATTATCCCCTTCATTTGGCATCAGCGGAGTTCACCTGGTCCAAAGCTAAATATGCTTAAATCATTTGATTATTCTCTTGTTTGGATCTTGGGTGAAGAGGGTTGAGTAATCATACTAATTAGTTCAAGGCACATGTGTGGGACAGGTAATATACTAATTAGCTTCACACACTATCTCCATTGGTCCATGGGAGGATTCTGTTCTATTATTTACATATTTCCTTTCCCAATCTTTTAAATCTTCCCTCTCCAAGCAGTTATTGCTAGTTTAAGAAACTTTCTCCTTTCTCCCTAACATGTATGAATACTTTTTTAAAATGCTTCTATTTATGTGATGAGATAAATTTATTGCAATTAAAATCAATTCTAAAAGTAACATTGAAATCTCTATAGTAACATGCACAACAAAATACTTAATATTAGCCACACAGAGACAAATATCAATTTTGTGCCATCTGCCCAGACAACCAAGATAGAAATTTCAGAGTGTTCTTTTATTTTTCAGCCGCCAGCTCCTTCAACCGTATCCTGCCAATTTACCTGTCTGAAAACTCCATTTCCTTTCTCATACTCACTGCTACTAAATTATTTCAGCACTCATCAACTTATCTCCCACAAGCACATTAGCCTTGCATCTCTGCCCAGTCAAATCGAATCCTGTTCTGCCATCAGAGTAAATTTTTCAAGTAAAATTAATTAAAGTATATTTTTTCTGATTCAGTTTAATCAATAATTCCCATTACTCATAATAAATTCTAAACTCAGAGTGAACTTTATAGAAATTCCTCAAAGAATCAGACCCTGGTTCTTCATTCACACTTTCCCAACATATCCACTAAAGTGGTTGTAGAATCAAGTCCTTTGGACATCAGTGACTGCATTCATACTCTGTATTCACTACATACAGCTTTTCTTTTCTGAGAACAGATGAATTACTTCCTGAAAATTCCATTTCAAATGTATAGTCATCAAAACATCTGAATTCCAGTTGTGATTCAAACTCCCACCATCATTTCCCTGTAAAAGTAGTCTCACCTCTAGCTTTTTTTTCCATGTGAATGAACAACTGAGCCTACCATCTGGCACATAGTAGAGTTGGAATGCTGATATGAACTAAACAGTGTCATTGTTCCCATAGAAATTCACATGTTGAAGTCTTAAGTCCTGATATCTTTAATGTGGTCATATTAGGGAAAAGATGTCCTTTAAAGAGATAATTAGACAAAAAGAGTTTATTAGGTATGTAATATTATTATAGTATGACTGATATTCCCATAAATAGAAATACTGAAAATAAAAACAAAAAAAAAACAAAATTCAACTTTTCAGACGCTTTTAGATATGAGCTGGTAATGTCAACTCTTCCGTCTCTAGACTGCTCAGCCAGAAACCTGGGGACTTTTGACTTACCAGCAATCAAATGACAAAGTGTGTCAACTTCTTTTCTTTGGACAGTAGAGATAACTAAAAAGAACTAGTGCCTTCTGAACTAAGTAGAAGGTCCAGGTTTAATCTTCCACACCACATACATATTCTTCCAAGTGCCCCACATCACATAGCCCTTACAAGTATCCTCAACAATGCAGGGCGTAACTCCAAATACCACCAAGTGGGAACCAAATAAAGGAAACAATTTTTTTTTGCACATAACCACTCTATATTTTTAGTGTAAATACATTTTCACTTTAAAAATATTTATATCATGTATGTGTAATTCCTGCCCCTCAAGGTGTTGAAGGTGTGACTCGCCGTGCTCATACTGCACCGCAAGTGAAAGCACAGCAGACGCAGGCTTGTCTAAACCCAGGGCTCTGCCCCATGAGCCCCTATATGGTTGATTTCTGCCCCAATAGATGTAAGACCCTGGGCCCCCTGAAATGACCCAGCCAGTTAGCAGAGTTTGGCAGTCTACCCATGTATATTCAAATGCCAAAAACAGTAACAATAATGGATCTTATTCCCAATGGAATTTGAGAGATGTTATTGGTGCCAGCTCAAGCCAAATAGATGAACAATTTGGGAAGAAAAGTGACAGTGACAAGTATATAATTTGTGTATTATAATATGTAATATACAGGGTTAGCACTTCAACACGCATTCGTCAAGCTCTACTGATAAGCAGATATTTTTTTAAACCCATTTTACATTTGGAGATCATTCCACCCAGACATCAGCTGGTTGAGTCTGTATGTGCTGAACCCACAATTACAGAAGGTCAACACTAAGTTGATCACTTGATCACTCTGACATCCTGTTATTCCTCAATTTGCTCAAGCGGGGCACCAGTAACATATCCATTTGACCCTAACACATGCCAGTGTAGTCCAATGGCATCTGCTTGTTTCAGAATACAAAGACTCCGCCAACCGTTTGTTCAGGGTCTTGACAAAGAAGTCTGACCATCTTGTAGGTGAACAGTCACATGAGCTTTTGACGTCCCGTAAGATCCAGTCTGTAATGGCTCCTAGTCCAGCGGTTAATATCTCCAAATTGTAATACATGTCCAGCCCATCTGATTTTCATGCCTTGGCAAACAAGATAGTGTCCCCTGAATCTGGATCATAGACGGAGGTCAGAACTCTGTGATTCCGTCTCTCACAGGAGGCATTTATTCCCAGCATAGCTGTGCCGATTCCTCTTGGGGAGACCCAAATAGTGTTCTCCTCCTGCTTTCATAGGGTCCAGGTCTCCGAGGCATATGTTAATGCAGGGAGAACAGTGGGAGTCGACAAGATGTGCCCAGAGCCGGAGGTGTTTGTCCTTTTAGCTATTTCTTCAATGTTCTTGAAGGCATAACACTAAGTTAGACATTCATCTTTTTTTCCCTGGGGTGGGGAGAGTCAAAACCTTGTGATATGATGAAAACCCACTCATGAGAATATCTGGGCCCAGGTTAGGGGCTCACATTTTCAACCCGGAACACACTTTACTGACCCTGCTGCCCTGCAATACTGTCAGACACAGAAAAAGAGTAGTGGAAAAGTGGAAAACTTCATGAGGGAATTCTATTTTTCCCAGAAGAATCTGTCATCACAGGAAACAAAAAAATGAGTTCATGGTCTACGTGCCTCCCATGGGACATGAAACATTCTCCCCACGAAATGTTTCCTAAGTTCTATTAGAAACTTTAAAAATAAACATTAGCGCAGTGGTATAACAAAATAGTTAAAAAATAAATAAACATTAATATTAAATGATTTTATGATTTCAGGTTCAATCATACAATGTTGTAGTACCCATCCCTCCTCAGTGTACATTCCCACCACCAATGTCCCTATATTCCCTACCTCCCACTCCCTCAGCCTGGGAAACCAGGAGCAGGCAAAGGCCCCTTCCAAGCAGAAAGACCAAGACCTCTCAGCTCAACTGCTGAGTTAATCCTTACTTCTAAGATGGCTTTTCAAAGAATTGGTTTTCCTAGATTCCTCATAAATGCTATTTTATTTCTGTTTGTTTTTAAAGCAAAACTGTAAACAATAAATCTAGTACTTTTACTAACAAAAACTAAGAAATCCCTCTGATGGCAAGCAGGATCAGATTAATAATGCTCAAAATCACAGATTTTCCTTTCCCACACACACACACACACACACACACACACACACACACACACACACACTTCATTGCTTCTTTATCAGAGAAGACTCATGGCCCCCGCCTCCCATCTAAAGTTCTAAGGGTTAGATCATAACTAATGTAGCATGGTTACATATGTTGGGTGTGCATGTGAATCTCTCAGGTCCCACTCTAATTTTTGTAAATAAAAAGTCAAATTTATGTAAAATATATTAGCACATTAACTTTGAAATCTCATTTAAAAATAGTTGTATCCCTTATTGAAATTTCAAATAATTCACCAGAAGTACTCATCTAGTAAATGAGTAGGAAGCAGATATTGACAGCAAGTAAGACATTTTGTAATGGGAGAAGCAGATATTGACAGCAAGTGAGGTCAAATGCCCTATCGGCTGTAGCAGCCTCAGCCCAGGAGTTCACGTTTGAAATCCACTCTTCTTCCTACTGTTAGAGTGAAAGGTGACTGGGGTGGTGTGGACGTACATGTAATCCAAGTTAATTCTATTGGTCATTTTAAATCTTACCTGCATGGGGACAATTAATCAGGTAGCAGAAATTGCTAAGGACAGGTATAGCAGGGATATGTAAAAGAGAAAACTAGTCTCCCCCCAGTAAAACTCCTTTTCTGTGCACACACATACACACACACACACGACACACACACGCAAAGCCAGAAGTAAACACAGCTGTAGACACGTGTGCAAATGGTTACCAAAGAAGAAAGCACAAAGAAAGTGAGCAACAGCAAGAAGAGACAGAACACCAGTGGGGAGACCAGTGGAGCTCCAAACATCAGGGCATTGTGGACAGGCCGTCATGGGACCTAGACTATCTAGACATGGTACACACGGCATGGTGGACACTGAATTATGTGGGACATAATCAGCAATAAAACTAGCATGAAAGCTGAAACTACAGTGAGCAACAGAAGTTTACCTGCTCAGGCTATTACATAACTCTAATACTAAAAACATCTGGGAACTCCGAAAGTGCTAATTTCCCAAACAGATCCCCAAGGATCCAGTAGCTATCCCAGAAATTATTATGTCACCACCAGAAAAACCATAAAGCATGCTAAAAATATTTGTAGTCAAGTTTTTAAAGAAAAGTTTGTAATCCAATGCCTGGGCATTAATGTAAATATTCAATAAAAAAATTGACTGAATGAACATTCATATAGAACATCAGCTTGTACTTAGGACAAAAACATCTAACATCATAAAAATGCAACTTTGAATCTATTCCATATAAATTAATCCATTTGGAAATTATTTCAGTTTCATTAATCAAAGTATAATTTTGAGAATTCACACTCGTTCATCATGTAGCACAAGGAAAATAATATAGTATTTCAAGTTCTTAAATTGGGACGTAATGTAAGTATCAAGTGAAAAGTACTTTAAGAAGAGAATGAGATTTGCTAGTGTTAAGTAGTTTAAGAAGAGAATGAGATTTCATTCACCTAGACAACGAGTTAATAAGAATTTAATCTAAAACTCTAATTTTAATCTAGACAGGTATATTATACCAATATTCAACATTGCCAAATGTTAGTAAGTCAAATAATAATTATGTTAATGTCTCCTGACAACTTTATTTTGAGAATCCCTAAACATGCTTTGAGTTTTATAAAGCCCAATAGAAAATTCTTTATTCTGTGCCCGGCACCTCCTTTAGAGGCAAAAAAATGCTCCTCCACACAGAACTAATTGTTAAAACAGATTAGCACATTTTATATATATAATTGTAAAAATACAAAACTTCTTCTCATTTCAAAAATACTAATTTATTTAATCATGAAATTACAAAGGCAAAAAACAATGCTCATCATCGATCCCTTCAAGCTGTCAGGATGGCTACATTGGATTAGTAATGAAATAGAGGAGAAAAACAAAAGCCTGGAGTACTTTTACCTCTCCCTTCTATCCCACTCTTATTATCCTCTTTGTCTGCCATCACTGTCCAGTCCTGCTGGTGCTTCTCCTTTGATTTGGGAAGCAATAAGATGTTAATTGCAACCTTGAGTTTTTCATACCCCATTGATTACATAATCACCTTTGCAAATTAATGCTTCCAGAATATCAGACACTTCCACAATACAGAATGATATATTTCTCTGCCTGCTCCTCTCTTTTCTAGGTAAATATAATCCCTACATCTGCAATCCTGAAGATTGTTTATAAACCACCAGGTCCAGTTTTAAAACTATAATAGAACATCTTAATCACCTTAAAA
>JAJIBD010030021.1:0-12209 GCA_021461705.1 Cryptotis parvus
ATCCCTGTCCATAAATTAGTAAATGCTTTTAGATTTATTTAAACCTTTTTTTTTTGCTTGTTTGTTTGTTTAATGGCAGAGGGGTGTGTTTGTTCCTGACTCTGTGCATGGGAACCATCTGTGGTAGCAGAGTTTGAACCAGGGTTGGCCATATGCAAGGCAAGTGTATCTCCTGTACTATCTCTGGAGTTCCCATGAAGTTCTTGTTAATTGTTGTGTGCTAGTCAAGAAGCAGGGCCTAACACATGCAAGTCTTGTACTTTTTACTGAACTGCATTCACCATCAGCTTTTTAATTTTGTGTGTTGTTGTTCTTTGGGTGCCACCGGCAATGCTCAGGTGTTACTCCTGGCTCTGCACTTAGTAAGTACTCCTGGCGTGTACTGGAGGGTGGTAGGTAGTGATATGGGGTGCGGGATCAAACCTGGCAAACATCCCTGCCCATCTCTACAGCCCCAAGTCTTCCAATTCTTTAATGTAACCCACAGAATCTCCTAGACAAAAAAATGTTTCTGATAAGGAAGAAAGACTGAAACGAGAGGAGAAGTCAGCTGTAGACATGTTTGGGGAATGAAAAGGAGCAAGCATGAGCGAGAAGGAAGTTTTTGCTTGTTTTTCAACACTCAGGGTTTATTCCTGCCTATGCGCTCAGGATTGCTCCTGGTGGTGCTCATGGGATTATCTGGGGTGCCAGAGTTAGAACCCAGGTTGGCTGTGTAGACAAACACCTTACTCACTATGCTGGCTCTGACCTCTAGCAGATAAAGTTTTGAAAAAATAATAGAGAAAAAAATATCATGCAATCCTAAATATAAAGTGTGCGACTATAAAAGTAAGTGTTTGAGTGAACCAGTAGAGCTATAGAAATGAACATTGGACTAGTGCAATGGCACAGCAGGTTAGGCGTTTGCCTGGCGCGGAGATGACCGGGTTAGATCCTTGGCACCCCATTTGGTCTCCTGAACATGGCCAGGAGTAATTCCTGAGTACAGAGTCAGGAGCAATCTTTGACCATCGCAGAGTGTGACTCAAAAGCAACAAACAGGCGAGCAAAAAGGAAATGAATATCAGGATACAATAAACAGAAGATTGTTGATTATCAAAGAACTAATATTAAAAAATCAAAATTGCACACACAAACATGCATACGTCATCTGATATTTTTCTTAAACACTTTCCTTCTCATCTTTCTTTCTTCTTGCTAATCTGAATTTATTTTTTCCATTGAGTCTCAAACAGTGGTTACTTAATATTTTTGTTGTTGTTGTTTATTTTATTTTTGCTCTAACAACTTTTTGGAAGTATATCTGTCATCAATATGATTTTAAAAATAATACAAGACATCTTAAAAACAAATGAGTAAGATTAAGAAAAGCGTCGACTTCTTACTATGGAAAGCAATGTTTCTAATGATCCAAAAAATTGGTTTTATGGTGATAGCTGAAGATTAAATTAATTGTGAGTGAATGATGTTTTCTTTTTAAAAAAATTACATTTTCGAGACCGGAGGGATAGCCAGCGGGTAAGGAGTTGCCTTGGGCTTGTGACGTGCCACGTGCCCCCCTGGTTCGATCCTCGGCATCCCCATATGGTCCCCAGAGTACCGACAGAATAATTTGAGTGCAGAGCCAGGAGAAACCCTGAAGTTTGTACCGGTGTGACCCAAAAAGCAAAAAAAAAATTACATTTTCCCTTCCTTTCACTGTTATGATCATGGGGGGGTCCCACACATGTCTGCCTGTAGTGCTCCTATATACCATTGTAATGATCACTAGGAAACATGCATCAAGTTTTGCTGATCACACAAGTCAGAAGTCCTCAGAGATGTTTGCAGCTTCTTATTGTTATCTATTTTATTTATTTATTTTGAAAGCTTTTTGGGGTGTCACACCAGCATTACTCAGGGGTTACTCCTGGCTGTGCTTGAGGATTAAATGAGATACTGGGGATCGAACTTACGTCAATCATGTACCCAGACAAATGCCCTACCCTCTGTACTATCTTTCCGGACCCTATATTTCTTTTTAGTTGTGTTATTTCACCCATATGGCTTACCAAAGGTTGCCGGGTCCCCAGCCATGATGCTCGCCCATCTTTTATTTTTCTCCAGTTGTGGTGCTCGCCTAGCAATTGTACCCTTTCGTTACCAAGCTAACACAAGCCTAGCTGCAGTAAGACAGAAAATCACGTGCTGTGGCAGTAATCACAAAAGCAGAGCAAGCAAGCTCAGGGCAGTGTTACTTGGGGTCCTAGCTCTCCAGAGCAGCATCAGGGATTAAAACTGTGACCATATCCTTTCAAGGCATGCATTCCCAGTCGTTGAGCTATTCACTGGACTCCAGTGAAGTTATTTTTAATATCCAAGATATCAAGAAATAGAGCCTTCCTCACATGCTCGTTTAGGAAGCTTTTGAAGGATGTGTTAAGCTGAAACAATGCGTATTAATTGTGAAATAGAGGAGCAATTCCAGCCAGGAAAACAAGAAATTAAAGCGATCCCAGAATGATCACTATATGGTATCAGAGAAAAAAATTAGTTTTGACTAAGAGGAAATGAGTCTGGAAAAGGAGGTCTTAAAAAAAAATAAACTTGTTGATTGCTTCCTTGATATACATAAGTACTTCAACTTTCTCTTGCTACATTTGAAAAGAGAACACAGCAACGGCAAAGAAAAGATGAGACCGTTTAGTTGAACAAAAATCAAAGTTGTATCAGAAAGAAAATAGTCATAGTACACTTAGTTGGAGTACACTATGTTGGTTCAGTGGTGAACAATCATTTGCGTGGCTGTAAAAATGTGTTTTCTATTGATTTCAACTACATAGGAAATCTTATGATGAGGAAATATGGGATGTTAGTGGAAAAACATAAAATACATACATTTATTTTAGGACCTCCCAAATAGTGCTCAGGAGACCCAGGAGTCCCTCCCAGTGATCTTTGGCCAACTAGTTAGTGGTTCATTGCGAGGCCTGAGGATGTGGAGAGCTCAGGCTCTTGGCCACCCAGAGAGATCTTGGAGACCTTCAGCTTTGTTCTTGGAATTTTGGGGACCAAGTGGTGCTGGGGATCAAATTGGGATCTGCCACATGCAATCACTTAACCTTCTACGATCTCTTCAGCCCCTATTTTTAAGCCTCGTATCTATAATTTTGTAACAGGAAATTATAATTCTAAATATGAAGTAATCATCAAGAACGTGACGATAGAGAGGAAGTAAAAGGTGCTCATACATGTGACTGAACCGTCTGATCCTAGCCCCACCTATGGTTCCTGAGAACCGAAGCGAGACCCCCTGAATTAAGAGCCAGGGTAAGCTCTAGGCACTGCTGAAGATCCAATAGCAAAATACACTACCTGATACTACAGTGAGTTGGTTATGGAGTTAACCAAAGTGTACAGTAAGGATCTGTGTGGGGGAGAAGGGAATGAGTAGAGAAAAAGATTAATATTTTATTACAAGAATAGCTGGAAATGATCACTCTAGACAAAGAACTGAGTTCTGACTGCAAGTAAAAAGGATATACGATCATCTTTCAGTACTTGTAGTACAAACCATAATGCTTAAAAGGAGAGAGAGGAGAGAGAGAGAGAGAGAGAGAGAGAGAGAGACAGAGAGACAGAGAGAGACACAGAGACAGAGAGAGAGAGAGACAGAGACAGAGACAGAGACAGAGACAGAAGACAGGCCATAGTAGGTAGGGGTTGGGGAAACTGGACTGGTAGTGGGAAATGTGCACTGGTGAAGGGATGGAGTGGAGTGCTGGAACATTGTATTGACAGAAACCCAGTCTTGAACTTCACAAGAGTATCTCGCGATGATTCAAATAAAAAATACTGAAAATAAATGACGATGGGAAAGATTGCTTCTTGAATGTGAACTGTTGAGAATTGAAAAAAAAACTGACGTGGCAGGAAGGACTGGCTTAGTGATTCCTTTGCAGTAGTGTTAAAAGTACTGTTCAGGAGGCAGGTGCAATGGTAAGAAGGAGGGCATTTGCCTTGCATGCGTGACCTGGGGTTCAACCCCCAGCATCCCATATAGTCCTGTGCACTGTCAGGATTGATTACTGAGTGCAGGGTCAGAATTAACGCTGAGCACTGCTGAGTGTGAACCAAAGCGAAAGCACACACACAGAGACTGAAATTCCATCAGTAGAGTCACTTACCCGTGCTGAGCAGTTCAGAGCCTCTAATGTCTGGGAGTACTGGTGTTAAGCACTCTCCCACGGCCCCAGCACTGCAGCTTAAGGATGTGACTGGGACATGCCAAAAGCACCACAAGCTGACATGTGGTCCTTGGCCAGCACAATCAAAACAAGCAAGACTAAATGTGTCACTTGTACAATCGGAGCAACAAAGGGAGGAAGAGAAAGGAAAACACAACTTTCCTTTTTACAGTAGTGAACTTAAATATGACGGATAATTTGGGAGAACTCGCGTTACATCAGTGAATGATTTGATAGAATATATTATTTTTACGCTGAATTGCAGGTTTAAAGAGATTCAACCAGCTAGAAGCTAAAATCGACACAATTCTGCCAGTCTTCTGGAATTATTGCATACTGACTCACAAAACAAAACTGCTTCAAAATTTTCCAAAACAATTTTTTGAAATTTATTTCATAAAGTCTTAAAGACAAAACTTTAAAAGTGACATTTATAGCGAGGATACATGCATGAGCAAAAATATAAGATAAAAAAAACATGGTTATACAAAAATGAAAATAGTAAAGTTTTTAATGAATACAATATTCTGGATACAAGTAAGATACCACCAGAGGCTTGAACTGCATTTTTACCTCAGAAATCTATGATAGCATGAACTGAAATAAACAGAAGTTTAAGATAGCCACTTCACATTCACATTTTAATCAGTGCTGACCAGAAGTTAAAGCAATTTTGAGTTAAGCTTTCCACTGAAATTATAGAACAAATTTATTTAATGAAGGTACATTTTGAAGCTCATGAATATGATAGCCAGGGCAAGTCAAACCAGAGAGCCAAAGTAATAAATTTGCTGACAAATAATTTTGACTTTCATTTTGAGCCACCATAAATTTTTAGTGTTTTTCTATCATATCACGTTTTAACATGAAACTTTCTGTGGTAGATCTCACCAACTGTTACAACAGTTTAAAAGCAAGTGAAACTTCAGAGCAATACCAAGTTGACTGGTTACAATTTTGTGATGCAGAACTTTTTTTTAGTTTTGTGGTCCCAGAAAATTCAGAAGAGCCAAAAACACCAAGCAGCATCCCCTCCCCCCCTAAAGTCTTACTCAAGATGATAAATAAATAAAGAATCTATATGAGCTCTCCTACACAATCATTCTAAGTTTTTCACCCTGTAGGAAAGGATTACAATGTCTTTCAGGCTTACTATATGGCCTAAAATCAAAAGTAACCAACAGGAATTTAACATTTCAACAAGCTAGGAACTATTTACTAGTGTGAAATTCTGGAAGACATACTACCATATTTCAAGAAAGGCTAGTAACGGGTAAGCATGTGTTGAAGGAGGCAGTCTATAAATGAAACATTACAAATCTTATGTTTATGCATACAACTTATAAAATAGAAAAATGCTATTTTCCAATAGTATAGCACACTAATACTTCGCTAAGATTGATAGCTACTTTATACATGTCCCACCATCTCCACAGCAGCATATGTCTCTTAGACATTCTCACTTCTTACCCAACATATACCAACCAGCTTCACAGATTAGTACCAATTTGCACGATCTAAAACAATCATTCTGCCTTCTCACTGGGATAAAGTTAATGAGATTTCATAATCAGTAACAAAATATTAGTGAGCTGTAACAGGATGGAAAATATTTCTCCAGACATGATATAATCCTAACAAAAGGTTGGATTATGCCCCTCTATATAGTGTAATATTAAGGATTAGGAGCCTGGAGAAATATATTAGAGATAAAGATTGAAATGATCAAGTCAGTATAGAAACTAAAGTAATAATTACTGGTGTTTTATTAGTACAGTATCAACTACTGCATAGTCTATTCTAAGATATTCACCACTGATGTGCTGGTGGTGCAAACACATACCCAAAAAATAGAGCGGTCTCAAAATCACGGCATTTTGAAAAATTAGAATGATTAAGTTTCTGTAATTTGGGAAAGTATAATAAAACTCAATTATTTTCTAGCTTCTCAGATCTTAGACAATTCATATTTAACATGGTTGCCTGCAGACTACTTACAAAGAAAAGCAAAGCACAGTTTGGTTGTTTGCTGCTGGTCTCCACATGTGCTTATCAGTGAGCAACATCACCATAGGCTTTACTGTTACCTTAGCCGAACATGAGAAAAACCGGTAGTCAATTTTGACAAGTGGTATGTGCATTTTTATTGTTTTGGTGGCAGGCTTATTTTAAAATGAAAACAAAACACCCACATAAAACCTAAAACCAGATGGATACTCTGACAGCCTGAACTAGAAACTTATCGTTGTAAAAGAAACTTAGGCATAGAAAGCTGTTTCTGAAAAATAGAAAAATCTAACTTTTTACTTTGGTTTTTTAAAAAATGAAGATTTGTAGTAAAATGACCTCAAAAGGCGCTAAGTCACATAGGGCATCATTTGTTAGTACCTTGTAATATAAATATATTTTTTTAAATAGTTTTAAGCTTGAATATTTTCAGAGGATACTTTTAAAGAGTCAATTTTCAGCTTTCAATTTCAGAAAATAATGAGTCTCCAACAGAGAAGACACAACTGAACTAAGCTACTCTGATAATTTTACAGAAAAGTGAGGTTCAGAGATCATTACCAGAATATGGTTGACCTTTAAGATTCCTCACAGTTATGCAGGACATTGCCAGTTTTCCACTACAAAAAATCTTGCCAGTATTTCCAAATAGTATTTCCATCCACCTTTAAAAACCTTGCACCAGAGGCCAAGCACATATAAGTGAAAGAAAAACTTGTTCCTATTCACCTAAACTTATAAAATCTATGGCAGAGAAATTTTAATATCTTGATGTTTGCCAAAAGTTATTACTAATTCTGTCAAAAACTGAAACTTCATCATGAAACATCTGTTTAAACAAAATGCCAATCTAGTGTATCTTTATATACCAAGCTACTGAAAAAAATGTTTGCAAATTCAAGATGATGTTTGAAATCTAAGTTAAAGTTAAAGAATGTGCATTTATAGCGAGACTAAAATTGTCACTGCAAAATTTCTATGCCGTATGGCACTGATATTGAAAGATTCTAGTTTTTTGGTCACTTAAAGCTATTAAATACAATAAGCCTTTAAAGGGAGAAGAGTGAGGAACTTAAGACAGTTCAGTAACTATCATATACAAGTAGGCGTACTCTCAAATAAACTTATTTTCTTTTACGGATCTGAAGGTACAAGAACACATTCCACCATCCTTTTCTTCCTGAAGATGCTCCAATCAGAAACAACTCCTTCTGAGTTATTGTGAATGATGTTTCCTGGCAGCAATTTCAATTTCTTAGATTAGTTTTCATTCAAGGAATAATCACACATGGCAACAAGGTAGAAAGCAGGGTTCTTTCATGCACGAATATTTCAAAGAGAAAAACCATCAATTTTAAAGATAACCATCAGGTTTCAGGTACTGAGCACACTCTAATCCCTAAACTCTGCTTTACACCACTGGTGACAAAATTAAGTTTTGCAGTGAGGTTTTGTTTTTGCCTGCAACTATATACACATTGTAAAACTATTCTGCATCACATGATTTTAAATGAAATAAATATAAAAATGAACCACACAATCAACACATAACTTTAATACTCCACATTATTTATCTTGATCACAAGGTGGTAACTTCCTTGTCAGCAATCTTGTGAGTTGAGGAGCTGGTTCTCATTCTCATATCCGTCAGGCAGATATGCTCTCCTCAGCTGGTCTGACTTAGGGATGGAGCCTCCGTTCTTCACATGGCGAGACAGGAAAGCGCGGACTGCTGGATGATCAGCCTTCTCAAGAGGGATGTTGGCTTCCAGGCACATTTTCTAAAAGTCCTGGATAACACTGACTTTCTCTGTTTGCGCAGTACTATTGCACTGAAGGGATGCTGTTAAGGGCCTCTGCTTCTTCCTGACATTCTGCTCCTCAAGCTCCGCCTTCCTCCTGGTATGAGTCTTAGACTTGAGATGGTCACTAATGGCAGACTTGCGTACATGATTCAGAACCGCGTTGCGAAGTGCAGAAGAGTTTTCCTCCATCTTCATGCGGCTCTCCCCGAACTCAGTGACTCGATCCAGAAGTCACGTATAAAGCTAGTCTTAAGCGGTGTTTCGAGCAGGTGGCGCTCTCTCTACAAATCTTTCCATTCTGGTACGAACAAGGTTCTTAAAGACAAGAACCAAAGATAATTATTATCACTGTTCATCTCGGAAGCAATTTACAATAAAACTAGGTACAAATACTTCAAAACTAAAATCTTCAGAAACTAAATTCAAATGAACATACAGAGGTCAACTGACAATACAGTGGCTAGAAATTTGCCTTTACAAGGCCAGTGCTGGTTTGACCACTGGCATCCCCCTATGGTCCCAGTGAGCTCTGCTAGGATTAGTCTTGTGTACAGCCAGAAATAATCCCTGAGCATTGCTTAGGGTGGCCCCCAAACCAAAAATCAAAACAACAGAATCCCAAAACAAAAAGTACATTAAGTCTTCACTCACCCAAAAATATTCTAAGGGAAGGCAAAATCACAGCAAGTTGCTTACAACTACTACTTAAGAACATCTGATATTAGGGACGGGCGATAGTACAGTGGGTAGAGAGTTTGCCTTGCCCAGCCGACCAGGCTCAATCCTGGCATCCCAGATGGTCCCCAAGCACTTCCAGGAGTAATTCTTGAGTGAAGAGCCAGGAAGTACCCTGAGCGTCACCAGAGGTGATGGCAAAAACAAACAAACAAACAAAAAAAAAAAGAGCAAACCCCAAAAGGATATCTGATATTAATTTTTTCCCCCTTTTTTTGGGTCACACCTGGCAATCCTTAGGAGTTACTTCTAGTGGTACTCGGGGATATGAGATACCAGGGATTGAACCTGGAGTTAGCTGTGTGCAAGGCAAATACCCTACCTGACGTGTTATAGCCCAGCCCCGATATTTTTAGAATTTATTCTATTAATATCAATTTAGAATTTTTTGGGACGATGGAGTTAGGCCACACGGGCTTGTGCTCAGGGTTCACTCAGAGTGGACCAAATGTGATATGGATCGAACTCGAACTGAGTTGCCCAACATTTATGGCAAGCACCTTAAACTCTGTACCATTACCTAAGTTTTAGTCGAAAGATTTTTTTTTTTTTTTTTTTGCTTTTGGGTCACACCTGGCGACGCTCAGGGGTTACTCCTGGCTCTGCACTCAGGAATTATTCTGGCGGTGCTCAGGGACCATATGGGATGCCGGGATCGAACCCCAGGCGGCCGCATGCAAGGCAAGCCCTACCCACTGGGCTATCGCTCCGCCCCCAGCCTGAAAGATTTTTGGCCCTCCTTCACACCCTTCAAAGTTTGGAGTAGTTGCTTTAATTTATTTTTTGGCTTTTTTGGGTCACACTAGCGATGCTGAGAATCACTCTGGTGGTGCTCAGGGCACCTATGGGATACAGGGATTGAACCTGATTACTGCATGCAAGGCAAACATCCTTCCGCTACACTGTAACTCTGGACCCTAAGTAACAGCCTTTACAAAGACAATTTTAAGAATTGTATAAAAAGGTGGACATTAAACAGTGCAATTTTATGAGAACATAAGCAGAACTTCCAAAATTGTTCTTAGAAGTAAAAAGAAAATAGATTAAATCTAATTTATGCAGTCTCATATATGTGATGCTTGGGATTCAAATGGGGGTCAGCTGCAAGCAATGCAAATGCTATTTTGAAAACATCTATATACACACATCTATCTAAATTTTCCAAAATGTGATAATCGAAAATTACAATGTGCTTTTCTAACATTTTACCCTTTTCATCAAGACAAAATAATTATATTTAATATTTTATATATTAACTTAGAACTAAGATTTTAACATTTAAGATTTTAACATTTTTTTTAAGATTTAACATCTTAACAAGATTAGATTTTAAATATTTAGTTTATGACAGATAACCATTTGCAAATGGATATCTTAGGGGGTTAGTTATGGGTTGGTCCTGACTGTACTCAGAAGTGCAAGCTGATGGTTACCTAGGGACTACACGTGGTGCTAGGAATCCAGTAGAGTCAGCTGCGAGCAACACAAATGCTATTTTGAAAATGTATATATATATATATATGTATCTTGTGGTACAGCTCATGTAGATACATACATCATCTACACATATATAATAATGTATGCATAAGATATATACAACATGTATGTACAAAAATGTATATATGTGTATATACCTATATACACATCTCTTAAGTTTTTCCTAAAAGTGAAAATTGAAAATTACAAAGTGCTTTTACTTACATTCACCTCTTTCCTTGAAAAACAATTATATTTAATATTTTATGTATTGCCTTAGAGCCAAAAATTAGATCTTAACCTAATACTCAGTTTTATGATAGATATCCATTTGCAATTTGTGGTAAGTAATTTTCACTATTTCTCTATTAATTTTCCAATTGATCCTTGCATCCCTTAATATCGATTTGCTCTAATGGGCACGAAACGTTTCCATTTGTCCCTGTCACATGCCAGTGTAGTCAATTGCTGAATTATTAATAAGTATTCAGAAATATTTCTAGGATTAATCCTAGTTTTTATGACCACCACCATAATTATATAGTAGACATGAAAATTTGAGCTTGAAGAACAATGTTTGATTTATGGGTCACATCTGGCCACATTCAAGAGTTTCCTGGTTCTGCACTCAGGAATTTTCTTTTGCACTATTTAGAGAACAAATGGGATACCAGTGATGGAACAAGGGCGCGCAGGCAGGTGGGCTCCGGCAAATGGTGTACTGACTAACAGTGTCCTTGCTACCATACCACCTTCTTCTCAGAAGAAATACTTGTTTTTCTAGTATCATCCTTAGGCTGCTCTAACATTAATGTGGATATAAAAAAATTATGGATTTGACCAATTAGTAGAGCACTTGCTATGGGCTAAATTTCTTCTATGGGGAAAGGTTCTAAGCAGAGGTTTACACAGGATGTAATCTCTGAGAGTGCCAGGAGAGAGTAGCAACCATCAAGTATCTTGACTATTTAAAAACAAGTGGAACTGGTTTGAATTCAAAATGCAATTTTTCTCCGCATAAACAGATTACAAAAAATCCCCTAAGTATGCCTTATAAGTACTATCAAACAAAGGAGTTTTTAATATGCCATACTAGAATGGTCTGAAAAAGTACGAAATTTTTTCCACACAAAAATATTCATTTAAATTGTCAATGTGTAAAAACACGCAGAGACCTAAAAAATCCAGAAAAGGACTCAATGCTTCACATAATTCTGAACCATAATTAACGCTACTGGCTGAATTCTATTTTTAAACAAACATTTGTTAGTGCATGGTTTCATGTGCTAAATGATAGGCTCTTGCCAAGATATCTGATTCTGCCCTTGTGAGTGGTCCATGAAATACTCTCCCAGCTTTATGGTCAGCTTAGTAGGTTTTTGACCTCCTGTAGCAAGTTAGCCCACTAAAAACACTAAATACTTTAGTCTAGCCATGCTTTTCAAACTTGCCCGTTGAACAGTCTTGCCTCTAAATATTTTGAGTCTACTCTATCAGACCTTGAACAAAAGTGCATGGGAAACGTGCATATATGCCGGAGAAGCAGCACTCCGTCACTTGGGCTCGTGGTTAATGACCTGCACCTTCCGGAGCCCTGAACTCTCCCAATTCTGTCCCAGTCCTGCAGAAACAAGAAACGTGCACCCAGCAGAGGATGCCCGCACTCCGGGACTGAACGGTGCGTTTACAGAAGACCAGAACGATACGAAACAAACAAGGGCTTATGAAAAAGCGCCAGCAGCTGGTCGACAACCGCGAGGCGACAGAAAAAAACCAAAAGATTGGGTCAAGTTTTCGAGTCAGCGTTTACCGGCTGCGTTTCAGCGTTTTCCGTCTCTCGCTCCTTCAGCGAAGAAGGGTATCCAGGGCCCGAAGGAGGCGCGCGGACTTGCAGGATCTTTTTCCGCGGCTTCAAAATCGAGGCGCCTTGCACTCAGATTTTCAACAAGTGGTGGTG
>JAJIBD010030024.1:0-22177 GCA_021461705.1 Cryptotis parvus
AAGATACAAAGGACAGACCCAAGGATTGCAGAGGTGAGGAGGACAGAGAGGTTGGAAGGACCAAGCAATCCAGAAGAGGTGCTGTGAGTGTGAACTGGCAAGAGGCAGTGCTAAAGACATAAGCTTACGAGAGTCAGGCAACAAATGCTGAATTGTGGATCTTGGGGAAAGAGAGGCGCCCTCATACATTGTTAGGTAGGAATGTCCCAACTGGTACAGCCTTTTGGAAAACAATATGTATTCCTCCAAAGAACTCAAAGTAGAAATTAAGCTACTATTTGGCCAGCCAAACCACTCCTGGGAATATACCCTGGGAGGCCAAGAGCTTACACACAGCTTGAAACACTATCTACTTGCTTTTATGTTCACCCCAGCAGCACTATTCCACAATAACCAGAATCTGGAAACAACCAGAGTACCCTAAAAACTGAGGCTGGATAAAGAAACTTTTTGGTACATCTACACAATGGAATACTAAGCAGGAAAACAAAGAAAGAAGGAAAAACATTAGGGAAAAAGCGATTAAGGGAAAATATTAGAAAAACGAGGGTTATGAAATTTACCACTTTATAAATGTGAACTTGGACATGGAAGAGGATCATGCTGAGTGAAATTAAGTAGAGGAAAGGAGACAGCTATAGAATGACTGCATTTGGTGGCAGGATATAAAAAATAGCATGATACTAATATCCAGAGGCCAGACAAAACATGAATCCAGGAGGTCTTTTCAGTGGGTAGAACCTTCTGCAAATGTGTGGGAGCCAGAGAGGTTAGCTACTACAGAGAAAAGAAACGTGTACTAAAAATTATTGTGGGAAGTAAATGGCCTGCAGCGTAGAACTAAGCATTGAAAGTGAGCCCAAAGGACATACACGGCAGAAGCACTCCGGCTGTATGCATTGCAAAGAGCGCCCACAGTGTATCGAGAAGGGAGAGAGAGAGAGAGAGAGAGAGAGAAGAGAGAGAAGTGAAAGTGACTTACCATGGGCAGGCGGAGGGTGAGGAAATCCATGGGATATTAGCGGAGAAATGGGCACTGAATGGAGAGGGATGGGTGCTGGAGCAATGTATGATTGAAACTCAAAATGTAAATTTTTTAGCTGTATATCCTCATGAGAATTGGTATAGTAAAAAATTTTTATTTAAAAAAAAGAGAAGCTTGGATGTTTAGCTCACTTTCTTTGCACTTTGCTCCAAGGCACAAAGAAATAGTTCACAATTAAATACATCTATGGGAAAAGAAACAGAGCTTCAAGGAAAGACTCTCCGTTGAGGAAAGTGAAGGCCAAAAGTGCCTATGAGTTTTTCTTTGTCCAAAAGTCAGTAAAGTAAGCATTAAGGAAGGAGCTGTCAATTACACAGAACACTTCCCATTGCTTTTGAATTCTCCCAAATAGGTATTGAGCCACAGAGGTCATGGGGTATTTTCTCTGGAGATTAGAGAATCCTGCACAGAGTGTGAGAAGGGAGAGGGGCAGAGGTAGGAGGCATGGTAGTGAGAATAAAGGAGAGGGTGTGAGTGGTGGCTTGGAGGCGAAAAAGAAAGAAACAAAATGGAAGGACCAAGACAAAGGATTTTCAGAGGCCAGGAGGAGATAAAGGCCAAGAAATTAAAGACAGTGACAGAAAGGCTCTGCTGGAGAAGAAGGGGAAAAGGGTGAGGCTGCACCTACCTCGGTTCCTGGGTTCACAGTACTACTACTCTATTTCCCACGTGAGCTGGCCTGGGTATACTGAAATCAGTCAACAAGGAAAATCTGTCCATGAGACCCAGAATCCCAAGGTGGAGAGACAGAGCAAAGGTGTATGATGTGGTTAGGGAGCGAAGAGAGCTGTGTTAAAGACCATGAGTATGACTGGGCTAAAGTGATAGTTCAGTGGATAGAACATTTGCCTTGACCACAACCAACCTGGGTTGATCCCCAGCACCCCAGAGTTCACACAAACCGCCGAGAATGATCCCTGAGTGCAGAGCCAGGGGAGTCAGTCCCAAGCACTGCCGGGTATCCCATTTAAAAATAAAACAACAACTACAGATGTTCCCACCCTTGGGGAGGACTTCACTGTTCACTTCTCCCAGGGCCCGGGGGCAAGAGGGTACTGGCTGGGACTAAGCACACAGCGGCTGTTGTTGGCAGCCTGGTCTGCAGCTGGACCCCAATGATGAGCAACAGTGTAACGACTCTCAATCGCCTCCAAAAGCAAGATGCCCAAAGCTCTGTGTGCCCATCTGTGAAATGGGTGCACCAGCAGCCCCTGCGCCTTCCTCACAGCTGCCCACTAGGATAAAAAGGGACAAGTCACCCATAACAGTTATTGGAGAAGGTAACACACATAACATGGGCTCAGGAATTGTCCCTGTTGTGCTGTTTCTCACTGGACTAAACAGGACAATGGCCAGCGAAGCTGTGGGCAGCGATCTGGAGCTCCCCAGGCCTGAGACTATGTCCAGTAACCTGTGTCCCTACTCCCAGGAGCCCTCCAGATACCACCTTCTTCTTTCACTCCATCACTGCCAACATCATCTGTTCCATTGTCTTCGAGAACATTTTCCCTGCAAGATCCCAGTTCCCTGCGCCCCTGCTGGACTTGTTCTTCAAGCGTTAAGCCCTCATGAGCTCCTTCTTCCCCCAGTTTGGGAGAGGGAAGGGAAGTAGGGATGAGGTGGACACACAGGGCACGGGTTGGGGAAGTTAGGCTTGGGGATGTAGGATTCAGTGAAGGCTGGAAGAATACAGTAATCCACAGACACAGAAGCAGAAGGGATGCAGGAAGCGCTGGAGGCAAGGAAGGCCGGTGAGAGACAGAGTGAGACAGATACCAAAAGCAAATGAAAGGTGAGATGGTAGAGATAGGCAAGAGAGAATAAAGAGAGACAAAGAGAGACAGACAGACAGACAGACAATGCGATGAAGACTTGGAAAGTAAAAAAAGAAGGAGTGAAGGCAAAGGGGAAGGAAAAAGAAAGAAAAGAGGTTCTTGTCTGAGTGGAAGAGAGAGGCATTAAGAGTGAGTCTTTTGAGCCAGAACGTATAGTACAGCAGGTGGGGCATTGCCTTGCATGCAGCCAACTCTGGTTTGATCCTCTCACAATCCATAAGGATGCCCTGAGCACTTTACCAAGAGTAATTACTACAGGTGCAGAGTCAGGAAGTAGCTCCTGAGTAACACCCAGGTATGACCCAAAAGCAAAAAAAAAAAAAGAGTAAGACTTTTTAAATACTTGCTCTCTCATCCCAATACTACCACCAAACTTTTGCCCTGTCTCCCAAAGAGCCAGGAGCCTAGGAATCACGTTTCATCACTTCATCCAGTTTTCCCTTCCTCCTTTACATCTGTTCCTATTTTCCTCCCTTTATTGCAGTGATGAAGCCTGGACTAGCTTTACACAGTCATTCTGGTGCCTCCCACTCGGTTGAGGTGTTAGCATGCGTCACGCTGTGCTCACCACAGGCAGCTTACGTAGTGCCAGCACACACTTGCATTCCGAAGGTCGCATTGTGTGTCTGCAGAACGTGTCAGGAAACAGAATCTATTTTCCTTTTTTGATAGTTGGGCCATGCCCAATTCAAGGGATTTTATTCTGGCTCTGTGTTCATGCATCACTTGGCAGGACGTGGGAGTCATATGAGTGGCAGGGATGAGGCCCAGATCCAGCCGTGAGAAAGCTCCTTACCCGCTATTTTCTCTCAGCCCAGAATTTTATAGGAACCAATTTGGCACAGACAGGCAACCAGGTTTTGAATCTTTTTCTTTTTCTTTCTTTCTTTCTCTTTCTTTCTTTTTTTTTTTTTTTTTTGCTTTTGCACAGATCTACCCAGGAGGTACTCAGGGCTACTCGGCTCCTGGCGGTTCTCAGAAGGACCATATAGAATGCACAGAGAGGATCAGACACAGAGCTGATCTAGAAGTACCCAGGATAACGCGCCCTACCAGTTGTACTATTACTCCTGGCCCCTCGGGAGCTCCAATTCTTAACCTCCAAGTCCTCTTTACACTAAAAAAAAAAGCAGAATAACCCAAGAAGCAAAAACAAAATAAAGAGCTCCTCCCCCTTATGTATATGTGAGGAAAAATAATATGTGAAGAAATATTTTCTTCCATATTGTAATGTGACTCCTTCTCAACATACTAACACACAAATGCGAGTATATGTGAAAGAAATATGTTGTCTCTGGCTCAATTTTCCTTTATTCACTAAGCTTGTAATAACCACCTAATGTGTAGGTGATCCCTGCCCACCACACAGGATTTGGGAGTGTCCATACCCCTCACTCTTTTGGAGGAATTCCTAACCATCTCTGAAATGAAGCACCCTGTAATGCTGAGTCGACCAGCTGTACATGGGAGTTGAACTTTGAAATCAGTACCCAGCTTAAAAATAGAAAGAGTCCTTGTCAAAGTGGGTCAGCACCCATCAAACCTTGTGAAGTTGATGCTCAATCGTTAGTTTAAATAATGGGGGTGTTGGGAGAGAGAGAGAGAGAGAGAGAGAGAGAGAGAGAGAGAGAGAGAGAGAAAATTTGCCTGCCGTAGAGGCAGAGGAAGGATGGGGAGGAGAAACTGGGACATTTGGTGGTCAAAAATGTATAGTGAGTGAGGGATAGGTGTTGGAGCATTCTGTGACTGAACCCAATCATGAACAATTTTGTAACTGTGCATCTCACTGAGTTCCAATTTTAAATGATTCAGAAAAATAAACAGGAGACCAAAGATATCACACCAGAACAGGTGGTCTCTGACATTCTTTGGCTGGAAGCGCCAAGTCAGATGGTCGCGAAACTGGCCTGAGAATCTGATAGGGGTGGAGGAGGTGCGGTGAGCGTAATGCGACAAAACTGCAGAGCAGTTTCAATGTTCTCTCAAAATCATGGAGAGAGAGGGAATCAGTTGAGCCGGTCCAGCCAACCGGCTTGTGAGTTATCTCTAGAAAGAAAAATGGCAAAGAATTTCCCACCTTATTGTTTATAAACTGCATGGCGTAACAATTGCTTTACAACATGATGGATAAGGACATTTGTCATCAGACAAACCAATAAGAGTCCATGCCAAAATAATTGGTGCTGGGTTGCTTATGTTAGCTTGTTACATTGTCATTCCTGATTCAGCACCAGGAATGGCTAGAAAAGCAAGAAGAGTCACGAAGGCATCACTTAAAATAAGGTCGTCAAGTGACTGAGAGTGACGCTTAGGCATAAACAGCAAGCTGACCAGAAAGTGAGACCGGACCTTAAGAGATAGGAGTGAAGGAAATGGAAGAGAGGAGGGCCAGAGACCCGAGACACCCAGGATGAGCATGGAAGAATCTGAGAGAGAGAAAAAAATGGGAAGGAGATTGGAACCGGTACAGAAGAGGAGTAAGAGGCCCGGAAGAGATGCAGAGAGACAGTGACACACAGAGACAGGGAGCCCAGGAAAGTGTTGGTACCTAGTACAGGAGGTGCTCCTTCCTGCGACGCGCCCTCTCAAAGCCTAGGAGGTTGCCCAACTCCTCACCACAGCTGTTTGATAGTCTCTCAGGCGTCTTGAAGTGCTTCCCCAGGGCACAGACAGGAGCAGATCTGGCTAGGGAATCTGGAGAAATCAATGACTTCAGTAGTCACAAGGTGGAGATGCACCACACAAGACTCGGACTGCGCCTCTCCCGCGACTTGAGTTGTCTACCTGATCCGCATGGACAAAGTGCGACTAAGGGGAGGGGTTAGGGAGAAGAGGAAAAAAGATGGGTGAGGAAGGGAATAATTACGAGGGGGGGGAGGAGCAGGAAGGAAGAAACAGAAGGAGCTAAGGAAGATTTAGGAAAGAGGGAGAGTGGTAGGGTATGGAGGGTTAGAGAAGATGGGGGAGTGGGAGAGAGAGAGAGGAAGACCAAGTGGTAGGATAATGAGGAGTAGGAGGGGGCAGAGTAATGGTACCGAGTGGGTAGGGCGACTTGCCCTGCTTGTAAACAACTGGGTCCAATCCCCCAACATTCCACATGACCCCTTAAGCACCACCAGGAGTAATTCCTCAGTGCAGACCCAGGAGTATCCTCCGAGCATTGCTGGGTGTGTCCCAAAGTAAAATAAAACAAAAATAGGAGAAAGAGAAAAAGTAAAAAGTCCAGCCGTTGGTTGAGAGACTCTCAGAGGTGAAAGAGGGGTTTGGAGGAGGAAGAAAGCAAATACACCAAGAAGTGGAAAGAGCTGAAACAGAGCCCAAGAGAGAGAACAGATGGGGACTTCAGAGACACTCATGCGTGTGTGAGGCTCCAGGTTGACCTGACCGAAATTCTTCCCTGGGCACAGGAGAAATCCGATCCCAATACTGGATTCCATCACGGAACCTCAATACAACGCGGCGCTCGCTCTTCTTCGCTTGGCACTGAGACCACCAGCACCGCGGCCCGCTATAGGTTCCTACTTATGCTCAAGTACCCCACATCCAGAGGTGGGCAGAACTGGGGGACCACTAAAGGAGGTGGGTCTCGTTACCTCTTTAGGAGCTGCAGAAGACTATGGAGGTCCTGCGAGAATGAGAGACCACGTGCATGCCTCCCGGGCCCAGAGCACTACAGGAGCTGAACAAGCCCCCAGACAGCTCAAGGAGTTCTGGAGAGATGTTGGTCTATTATCCCATTTTTTCCTCCATCACTAACAAATCAACTCATCTTTTGTTTCCTTCCTCCCTCCATAATGATAACATAAACATAATAGTTCACTTTCTACTCATTTTAGAGGGAGTTTTTGGGAGAGGTCATAGTTTTGAAAATTTTATTTGTGAGTTCTATGGAAAATGGGGGTACACATCATTACGTGTGTGTGTGTGTGTGTGTGTGAGAAAACCTGTAACACTCATTAGGTTTCTGGGGTGAGAATTCTTGCTGCTACCTTCTGTAAACTGACTGCCAAAGAAGTGAGTCAGATGTAACCTAGAGTTTTACCTGGTTCATTGGCATGTCAGCTATTAAAGCACCAGAGAGCAGTTTCCTTGCTGGGTGCCTCTCTGAAACGCAGCTCACTTGTGCGCCTCTATGTGCAGAGAGAGTCACAAGGAGATTGATCAAGTGATTGGATCACACCGTGCTCCGCTCTCAATGACCGAGCCAACATGCCAGCCACTGATGCTGTTCTCCACGAGTTTCAGAGATTCGGGGGACCTCTCCCCCATTGGAGTCCTCACTTTGTCTCCAAGGACTTTTACTTCGAGAGTATATCATCCCGAAAGTGGGGCCAACTAGGTCCTAATTTCCTATTGTTCTCTTACTCTCTCAAATTAATGCCAAATTCTGTCCTTGCTAGTGTTGTTTGTTTAGTTTTGGTGTGGTGTGGTGTGGCCATGATGTAGTGTGTGGTTTGGTGCGGTGTGGTTTGGTGTGGTGTGGTTTGGTGTGGTTTGTGTGTGTGGTGTGGTGTGGTTTTAGGGCCGCATCCAGCAGTGCTCAGGGGGCTAACTCCGGCACTGAGTTTAGGATCACTCCTTGCCAGTTTTATCATGAAAGTGTTCTTTAACCCCACTCCATGAAATGGGGAAGAAATTACATTATTTTTTTTATCTTGTGACCTTTCCTAAGGGAACGGAAGTATTTCCCATCCTGAACTCCGCTCTCAATGACCCAAAAATACTTGAGAAACCCAGAAACCTTCAACCCTGACCATTTTCTGGATGCCAATGGGGCGTTGAAGAAGAACGATGCCTTCATGCCCTTTTCTATAGGTGAGATGGACCATTCTCTAGACCCCAGCCACCAAGGTGCCTAGACATCTTGAGATAATCAAGCAAGAGACCTTTGTTTACTGGGCAGCTAGTATCTGCCACTTAACCTAACCGTCCCTCTCATCTTCACAAAAACCCTAGAGGAAACTACTCTATAGGGGTCCAGGAACTGTATAGGTCCTTTCCCAGGGCACTTACGGTCTAGCAGAGGATGGACATTTATTATATGGCCTCCAAAAGAATTATCTCTTTAGAAGAACAAACAGTTGAAATACGTTTAGAACAGTTGGGCACAAGGCAATCGCCTAGAGGGGCAATTACGATTGTCTAAGGAATCATGATTTTGGAGGGACTTTGGGGACTTTGGGGGAAATCAGGGCATGTGAGGGGCAAACCAGGACACGTGAGGTAGAGTTTTCTTGAATCTAAACTCTTGGCAAAACACAAGAGTAGGTGCTGTCAGTCACCGGAAATAGCAACATCTGCAGAGAGAACAGCAAGGCAGAACCTGAAGGTGGGGAGAGTGTGGTATATCAAAGAAAAAGCCCCGGGGACTGAGGATCCAAGGCAGAACCTGAAGGTGGGGACAATGTGGTGCATCAGAGAAACAAGCCCAGGAATCAGGCTCTGCAGGACCTCAACTTGCTCTGACTTGCCTTTATGCCCATTCTCCTCCTTGCCCCATACATCGAAATCCAGTGCCAGGCGTCTCATCCTTTGGGAGAAAGGAGAGGAAGGTCACCAAGTAAGTCTGTAGATTTCCTCAGTCATGTCAGTGGCTCGGGGTCCCTAGGTCTGCTAGTGCTTGTGGTGCCTCCATTTCTTCCTGGGTAAGAACGAAGGAGGAACTAATGGATGAGGGAGTGGGGTTTAGAGTCAGAGAATGAAGGACTGAGAGACAGAACATGTAAACAAGAGGGGCAGCAGCAAGACAGATGGATAGGGTGAATAAGGTGAGAAGACATAGGGGGTGTACACAGCTCAACAGAGTGTGTGTGTGTGTGTGAGAGAGAGAGAGAGAGAGAGAGAGAGAGAGAGACAGACAGACAGACACAGACACAGAGGCTGAGAGAGTTGCAGACAGAGTCACATCCAGATAGACCAAAACAAGAAGCCTGCTGGAAGAAAACAAAGAGGAGAGTGTAGAGAGAGTGCCAGTAGTAGATACAGAGAGGGGGTGGACTCAGAGGCCCATCAGAACAGACTGGCCTTGGGTAGGAAGATAACTCAAGACAAATGTGTTAGACTCAAGGGGATATAAGGGCTCCAGAGGGAAATCCCCAGGGCCTACAAAACTCCTCCATATAGGCACAGCGCTTAAAGCCTACAAGACCTAGCAAAGTTGGAATCCTGTCACTGAAGGCCTTTCCCAGGCCATCAGCACACAGACTGAGAACCAGTAATGAAGGGACAGGTCCCCCTTTTGGAGCCTCTTGCCCCCCACGTCTGCATTAGTACAGCCTATTGGAGGCTGGAGGGGGAAGGTTCCTTTCTACCCCAGAGAATCTAACAGAAGCTCCAAACTGCCACCAAAATTTGCTGCCCCATTTGGGTTTTTTAAGACCTTTGAAAGCATGCGGTCCTGGTGCTAAGATCAGGAGCCAACCCAGAGTACAAGCACCTGTCAGAGCCATGCCTTCCCCACCTAGAGACAGTCACAAACAACCACGCCTGCAGGATCCTTTCATCCCACCCAGGCCTGTGTCATTCTTTTCTTTCATTAAGTTTTTTGCTTTGGGGACACACCTGAAAGTTTTCAAGGTTTCCTCCTGACTCCATGCAGGAATTACCTCCAGCAAGTCTCAGGGAATCATACGTGATGCTGACGGGCATCCCATATGGTCCCGAGCACCGCCAGGAGTGAATCCTGAGAGCAGAACTAGGAGAAACCCTGAGCATTGCAGGTGTGACCCAAAAAAGAAAAAAAAGAACCTGGGTCAGCCTCGATCAAGACAAAGTGTCTTATCCACTAAGTTATCACTCCAGCCCCTGGGCCTCTGTTATTCCAAAAATCTTTACCAGTATCAGCTTCTTAACCTCTCCAGTAGTTTTTCGAGGTAAGTAAAGTTCTATATCAGAAAGGAAGAACATTGGCGAAGTGATAGCCCAGCAGGTAGGGCTTTTACCTTGTATGCGGCCGACCCAGGTTCAATCCCCAGCATCCCATATGGTCTCCGAGCACCGCCAGGAAGTAATTCCTGAATGCAAGTCAGGAGTTGCTCTGAGCGTAACTGCACATGACTCAAAAAAAAAAAGAACATTGAAGTGCTATGTCAGAAATGAGTAGATAGTCCCCGTGTGAAGGGGACCATGCTCACATGTACACTTCCGCCTAGCGTTCAGCTACAAGTGAGTCTTTATACTCTTGGAAATATTGAATGCTTTGGAATCCTAAGAAAACTACACACTCTCCTGGGAAAATGCATGTATGTGAGTAAAACCATAGGGAGATTCCACCTGATTTCAGGGTTTAAGGTCCTCCGAACGAAGTGCATCTGGAACTGCAGGGGAGAGGCCAGCCCAGGTGAATCTTTGCAATGGACACAGGTGTCTGTGCTTTCAGGCGAGACAGGGCAGAGCATGTATGTGATCCCGGTGCCCACACCAGTCACTCTGTGCCCACAGGGAAGCGCATGTGTCTCGAGGAGGCATAGCCACCGCGGCATATTCCTCTTCTTCACCACCATCCTGCAGAACTTCACCCTGGCCACCGACCGAGGCCCCTGAGGACATCGGCCTCACCCCATGGAGTGTGGTGTGGGCAAGCTACCCCAGTGTACAGATCCGCTTCCTGCCCGCTAAAGGGAGAGTGAGGGGCGGGGCTCCAAGGAGGCAAAATGATCAGGAATCCCTGTTTCTGCAGGCGGCCCCTGCCTCTCCCCATGTCTTGCTTCTTGAAAGGCCGCTGCAAGCCAGTATATCTCTCCCGCTCTTGGCTGCCTCCGTGGGGAGTACTTCCTCCTGCAGGCTCTCTTTTGGCTCCTCTACTTGGCTTAAGAGAGATGCTTCCCCCCACCCCCCCCACCCCGTTCCTAGAATTCAAACGGGGGCATAGAAACTAAAATGGGAAATTTGGCTCCAATATGCCTTTAGTTCTGGGACCCCTTTCCCCACCCTTAGTTCACAGCTACTGTAAATGAGTTCTCCCCAAATCGACCAGTCTATATATCAGTTTCTGACACTCCACGATCAGCAGTTGCATGGTCCTATCTCTATCCTCTACCACCACCACTCACGTGTGGGAATGAAGCCAATCTCGCCCTTTTCAATGACAAGTAACCGAAGTTTGGACCATGGAGTCATGGTCGGGGGTCCTATGGTTAAGAGAGGTGAGGAGCAAAATACAAAAAAATGGCATTTGTCCACCAAGTTTTGGAACTCAACCTCCTCCCCCTCACTCTCTCAACTGCCCCTTCTGCTCATGTGTTTTACGGTGAAGGTGAAATTCTCACAGTATGAATCATTATTACTCTCACAACATGAATCATTATGAAATGAATCTAGTTAGTAGCATTTAATTCACTTAACTGTTTGGCAGTCTCTCTCTTTCTCTCTTCCTTCTCTTACACGTTGTAGCTTCCATTACATACATTTAGAGGTTATCATGTATATCCTTTTGCCTTATTCAATGCTCAGTTCTATGCTGGGTGTTATCATTTCCAATGATTATTAACACACTATTTTCTTCTCTGTCTTACCTAACCTCTGACTGCCACACACTTGCGGTTGATTCCACCCACTGACAAGGCCTGACCCATTTTTTGCCTGGCCTTGGATATTGGTATCATACTATTTTTTTATATCCCACAAATAAATGCAGTCATTCTATATCTTTTCTTCCAACTAATTTCACTCAGCATGATCCTCTCCATGTCCATCCATTTATAGAGCAAATTTCATAACTTTGTTTTCCTAACAGCGCATAGTATTCCATTGTGTACATGTACCAAAGTTTCTTTATCCAGTCACCTGTTCTCTGGGAACCATTCTAGTTTTGTTTCCAGATTCTGATTATTGTGACTAATTCCCTCACATCCCCTTTAAGTGTAACTCTGTTCCTCCCACCTCCCCCCACCCCCCAAGGGAACCCGCATAAAAAATTTCACACAGTCTCTCTCCAAGCCTCACCTTAAAGATTCAATTGCATTTTGCCTTACGCTGCCGCCTGTCAGCGACGCCTAAATTCATCCCGGCATCCCATATGGTCCCCAAGCGGCGCCAGAGTAATTCCTGATTGCGAAGCCAGAATTGTGGACATTGCTAGAGTGTCGGGCGCTCGCCGAGGTCCCGACAGTGCGGGAAGCGAGTTCCCTTCTACCTCCGAAGCGGCGAGGCGGATGAAAACTCAGGAATCCGATGCAGTTTTAAAGGCTTTACTTATCACAGGTTCAGGCATACAAATCAGCAAAAGGAAAAACCCGATGCTTAGGATTCCAGGCTAGAACCCCAGCCGCGTGTAGGCCAAGATGGCGACCACCACGTGTAAAAGCTTCCAAGGGGAATGAGCGCTCACAAGGAGAGATCCCACAAGGAAGAAGGAAGGGAGAGCGGGAACCGGCTAGTTTATATCCCTGTAACTCAGACCTTCCTCCCACTGTTATGGAAAGCAGGGAGGGTCCAATGCCCTTAGGTAATCCCCTCCTGCATCTCACCTAGGGCCTTTACTGTGCTAATGTTTTGGGCCGGGAATGCCTTTGTAGTGTAGAGAAGGGGTTTCTGAGATGGCATGTCACTGTACCAAAGACCAACACCAATGCCAGTTAAATATTTCTCCAAGCCTTCACAAGTCTCCTCTACTTCATTGTAGTTTTATATTTTAGTTGCCTTTGGGTATATCAGGGAGCCATGCTTGTTTGCTTGGAAGCAAACAGCATTTCTCTCTGGTCTAATTACTTAGGTGTCCTACGTGGCCAGGCTAATATGCTGGTAAGATCTAGCTAGTCCCACGATGATTGTGGTAGCATGGGAGAATATTTATACCAGCTAGTACAGCATACATGGTCGGATAAACTGCCACATTTAGACTACCCCCTTATCTACGGAGTGATTTGCGGGAGGCAATCCAGAGCAGATGCAGCGGCCCTTAGGAGTCCTGCAACAGCTGGGTGCTGACCCAAAAAGAAAAAAAAGAAAAAATTCAATTGTACAGGACTAGAGTGATAGTCCAGTGGGTAGGGTACTTTTGCCTTGGTACATGGCTTACCCAAGTTCAATACCTGGCATCCCATATGGTGCCCAAACTGACCAGGAGTAATCATTGAGCACAGAGCTAGGAGTTAGCCCCCTTTGTACTGCCAAGTATGGTTTCAAGAACATAACAAAACCAAAATCAGTTGCGTTTAAGGAGAGCATGTCTAAACTACTGAGTAGGTCAGAAGGAATCTAGGAGCTCCAGGTGGGTAGGGGGAATAAAGGACTCAGACCCTCTTAGGGTCCATGACCTCAGATCCAGACTGTCAGTACTAGACTAGGCCAGGCTCAGATTCCAGATGTCAGCTTAAGCGATCATGAAATATTCTGACAAGGCGGAAAGTTGATTATCTGCAGCTTCTTCAGGCTGACAAAGGGACTTGTAAGCCCTTCCTACAAGGACCGATCTCCTACCTTGGTCTTTGCTGGGGCCCGACCAATGAATATAAATTGGGGTTTTTTAAAGTTTTTTCTTTCATCGTCTGCAAGACAAAGACCAGATTAGTTAGCCTAAGGAATATCACTTTCAAATGATCTTCCACTGGTGGAATAGAAGACCCTTTTGCCCCAGTGAGAGCAGAAAGATTTGCTGTTTTAGAAAGCACAAAATTAAATCAACAGGAGTGAAGCAAACATAAGGTATTCCTATTACCTATGATCCTAAACATGGAAAGGAAGAATTTCTTTTTCCCCACTCATGAATTGGTTGACAGAAGTGATTGACTGTGTCCAGATCTTTTCGAATTACCGTAAGGGACACAAGTAGCCTCTTGGCTTTGACAAGTGACCGCAAGTGCAGCTTTGTTCCTCAACGGACTTGGCCACTTGTAGTCAGTAAACCACATTTTTCTTGAGTTTCAAGGGGTAGAGCTTTGAATCAAGCATTAGAAAACACTTATTTAATTACCTTTGTAGAGCTAAATCTGATTTTTACAAAGAAAAGTTACAAAAACATGGTTTTTCTCCAATTTTAAACTTATAAATTTACCGTGTAACCTGATAATCCACACTTGTTCTCTTGCATAATAAACATAGCAAGATTGAAGAACTCCCTATTTTAGGGTACCCCTACACTTACTGAGAAGTCCCAGGATTAGCTAAGGCAGAGCAGGGAGAGCACACCAATGGCGGCATCAATAGTTTACCTGTCACATCAGGGCTACCTAGCCTGGCTATATTGTGAGAGTCAGATCCCATGTCAATAAACTTCGTGGTGACCTCAGGTCTCTATCACTTGGCTTTTAGAGCAGGCTGACCTCATCCCTTTTTGGAACTGAAGCCGATTCCTGTTCCATTGACCTTCCTTGTATTGGCTCCTTTCCATGTCAAAATCACTGCAGGTCGCAGATGCTTCATTTTCCACAGCAGAGGCGAGTTACAGTTTTTTTCCTTGAGCTGGCTGGCCTGCCTCTAAGGTCTCCCTGAGGTTTGTAGGATACCTGTAATAGTATCTAGTACCTATCTGCTCCTGCCTTGACTCTGTTTCCCTGGAAGAAGCTTATGGAGTTCAAGCTCCCTTTCCTATCTGCATGAGGGGGTAAACCCCATCACAGAGAGTAAAGTTTTCTGTCTGAGTATACCTGACCAACATACTGCCAAGAAGGACTGAAGCATACTGGAAGTGCAAAGAGAGAAAAGCACACTTTTTCACCCTTACTTGCAGCAGGGTGCAATAGCCATTTGCTGTTGGGCCAAATGTCAGAAAAACGTATAAAGGAGGCTGTATAGGCAGAACATACAGTTTATTTTTTTGCTTTTTTTTTGGGTCACCCAGCACCACTCAGGACAGCCAGTTTAACAATATAACCCTACGTCGAAAGCTTTTGATTTTGTTTTTCTAAGAGCTTACTGTACTTTGGAATCCACACCATCTAATATCCTTTCTTTCAATTACAGTTTGTAACCTTTGCACATTTCTTAGACCTTATCAAACCTTTCACCGTTCCTTTACACATCTGTCCTGTCATGCTGCTTTATTCCATTTCAAAACCACTACACTTTTACAGGACTTCTTGCTTTTTCCACAGATGATTTTCCACACTTTCCTTTTAGCTTAAAATACACCTCTAGACTAATAAAATAGTGGATTAACAACTTGTTTCCAAACTTCCTGGGGAGATCAGTCTGTATTAAGTTCAGCAAAATCAGAAAGTTAAACCTGTAGGATGCACTGGTTTAACTTTCTGATTTTTGCTGGACTTAATACAGACTGATCTCCCAGGAAGTTTGGAAACAAGTTGCTAATCACTATTTCATTTGACTCCACTGTTCTCCCTGCGTTAACATAAGCCTCAGAGACCCTGGCCTACGAAGCAGGATGAGGAATGCTATTGGGTCTCCCAGAGAGGAATCAAAAGAGCTATGCTTGAAATATCACGCCTCACTCAAGTGAGAGAAGAAATCAGGAGTTCGACCCCGTCGCCATTCCAGAATCAGGGATGCTGTCTCGTTTGCCAAGGCATCAAAATCAGATGGGCTGGACATGTAATGCGATTTGGAGAAGACCGCTGGACTAGAACCGTTACCGACTGGATCCCATGGGATGTCAAAGATCACGTGGCCGCCACCTACAAAATGGTCAGACTTCCTTGTCAAGACCCTGAAGGAGCGGTTTAAGGCTCTTCATATTCCTGAATCAACCAGATGCCATTAGGCTACATTGGCACGTGATAGGGTCAATGGAAATATTACTGGCGCCCGCTCAAGCAATCGATGAATAACAGGATCAAGTGATCAAGTGATCAAGTGATTTCATTTGACCTAACAAACTATACAGAATTTCGATAGCCTTTCAATTATTCTTTTACCCACAGATGTAATCAAATAACTTAAGTTTAAAGAGTTCAAGATTACACATATGGTTAAGCTTATTTTAAAATCTAGACCATGCTGAGTCTAAATCTCTGGACTTATTCTACCAGCACGCACACATGCTAACTCAGCTGCTGCAATCCACCTAGAACTGCTCATTTAACATCCTCTGAGAGCTCCATTGATATCAGGCTTCTTCTACATTTACCTGCTAAGTTCTTTCACCATTAGTACACAGCTCAGACAGTCCTCCAAAGAGCTCATGTGCATTCCCTAAAAGCAACCCTTGAAAGTATACAATTAAGGAAAGAATGCAAAGCTTTAGATTGTTTCACCTTTTCCTTTCATTAGAAACCAAGATTTTTTTCTTGGTGAAATCTTTTTTTTCAAAATTGTTTTAAATCCTAAATTTTTCTTTATTCTGAATACATGCCATTTTTAATTTCCTGATGCTTTCAATTTCTTACTCATAAAGCATTTAAGAGAATTTCAACCCTTAATATAACAGATTACTAATTAAAAAAAAAAATACCTAGAACAAATCCAGCTATTTCCACCACTCTCAGTGGCCTTTTAGGAGTGATTTTGTCTTACACAGGTTTTTATCCACAAAGTAATGCACTCTGCTAGCATGACTAAGTAAGTCTTTCTAAATATACATTTAGCTAGGCAGTTTACTCTATAACAGTGTTTTAAAAATATTCAGATTTCATTCTTAGAGCATTGGTTTTAGGACTCATGAGTTATTACAGGGTTAAAAACACATCATCGCGCGCTGGGGCCGGGCGATAGCCCAGCTGTGGTGGCGTTGCCATGCCCGGCTGGCCTGTGACCAGCTGGTTTGATCCCCAGTATCCCCATATGGTCCCAAGCACACGCCAGAGGCGTGTTCTGAGTGCAGAGCCAGGAGTAACCCCTGATCATTGCCGGGGTGACCCAAAAAAGCAAAACACATCATGGCGATAACATGCAGGTCCTCAGGCGTGGCTGGGAAGCTGGAACTCGGCTTTCCCAGGCTCCGGCTGACCATGAGACCCCAGGTGGACAGATGGGTTTTGGAGTGGAGGCCATCACTTCTGAGTCTCGGAAGCAGCCCGATGAGACTCACTGCCCACCACATTAGCCGCCATATTCACTGTCTGGATGCTGACCATGAGGCCTCTGAATTTAATGCGGCGCTTGCTGGAGTGGAAACAGTTATGTTTCTATTTTAATGTACTGCATTCTACGATGTATGGAAGGTAGCGGGAGGGAGAGATAGAGAGGAGATAAAGACATACAAGAACCCACAAAGCAGTTGAGGTGTGGGAGGTGGGGAGAGGGATGTGGGGGGCATTAGTGATGGGAGATGGAGTTAGGTGGGTGGGTGTTGGAACACTGTGGAGGATGGGTGTTAGGAGCACTGTGGAACCAAAACTCTACATGAGCATCTTGCAACTGTATGTGTCTAAAAGTGGTGTAATAAGAATTTGAAGGAAAAATAAAAACACACACACACACTCACACATCATCATCATCACCATAAAACAGTGAGGATTTCCCACTTTATTGTTCTAAGGTCAGGACTGGGTGCATGACACTTGAGTAGCCAAGCTGACCTGAAATAAAATCACCTTAACAATAGCACACATTATCATGTATGCAGACCAGTTACAATGTCACACTTTTTAGAAACCACTAAATTTGAAGGAGCTCTTTACAGCTTAGCTTAGCTGGAGTTTAAAATAGCCGCCTTTCCCCTCTAGTCTGTTATCAGCCACGGTTCTCAGACAGATAATGAACCTGGGGGTGAGTGGGGGGGGGGGCCTTGGGAACTGGGAGCTTTCAGGAGGGAAGACAAATGGAGATCCTGCCCTATAAAACTACTTATAAAATACAAAACCGGACCCCCCACACACACACTTTTGTTCTCATTTTACAAATTTTCACCACAGTAATTTCAAATCCACAAATTCTCTAGATCAGATAACCTTAACAATTTTTATGCAGAAGCAAACGCATTTGCTTTTAAGCATAGAAAGTAGACCTTGATTTTTACTGAACATCAAGATACCAGCATAAGAAAACATTCTCTGATTTACTCTTTATTTCACGCGGCATACTCTGTAACCTTTATTGCTTTTGATATCTCTGATTCTGCTTGAGTACTAGTATCCATCAGGCGCATATACAATTATAACTTGAATAAGCTCAGTCTTTATATATTTTTAGACTGTAAAAAGGAGGAAACTTGATAAGGAAATGTGGTGGACTCTTTTTCATATCAGCTACTTAAGCATGTGTAAAGGGAAAGCTTGAGCATTTTCCAAGCTCTGCTCTTGCCTCTGGGCACAATCATGTGAAGATTTGTTTGGGAAGGAGGAAGGTCACTATAGCCTTCAACAGCTTATGATTTGGGGAAACTTTAAAAGCAGCCTCTCTGCATTGTCAGGAAGTAAGACTTCTTTATTGTCTTGGTGAGGAAATGCGTTTTGCAGAGTGAGAGGGTTAATTTCAAGCAATGTGAAACCTCTTACCTTAGTTTAACAGAAAAAAACTTAGGTGTCTATAATTTTTTCGTTTGTGCTTTGGGATGTTTGTTTTTCCTAATATGGGTTCAGGATGGTCCCAACTATCTCAGTTACTTAAGATGGACAAGCTCCTTAACAGTAGTATATTTTTTATTACTTCCACTCTAATTTCCCTTTTATGTATGATAAATGACCAAACACTCCTTTGTATCTCCCCCATTGCATTCCTTTTATATTTTATTCTCTCTCCCTCTGTCTTTCTTTTTATTTGGGAGATTGCATACCTGTGGCGATTAGCTCAGGACTCACTTCTGGCTCTGTGAACTGGAATCCACTCCTGGAAGGCTCAGAGGACCATATGGTTCCGGGGATCAGACCTTAGCGCCTGCAAGCAAGTATAACCTCTCTGTACTGTCTCTTAAGCCCCTACTTCTACTCTGAACGGGTCGCACCTTGTGTATTTGGTGCATAAAGGAAATACCTAAAGTATTTCACTTACCTAGTCAATATTCGTCTCTCTGTTGTCTCTGGAGGAGACTAATCAAGAATCTGAAGTCATTTTCCCCACTAAATCCAATCACCTTATTCTATTTATGTGTCTGGATAAAGGAGCATAAGAGAATATTGTTCTAAAAGAACAATGTGGCCCAAGAGTAGAGATTATATATTGTTGTTTTAGTGTTTATAGGGGGCCCTCCAAAAAATGCTCAAGGGGACCCAGATCAGCTCCTGTAATATACTTACCTAACCATTACTTGAAGCTTGGGGGTTGCATTACTTTTTTTTTTCTCTTTCAATCAGCTGAATACATAACGAAAACTTTTGTTCTCTAAAGGGATCACCGCTTTTGAGTCATATGCTATTTAAAGCAGGAGATTGAATATAGTGTCGCTGTGTAGTGAAATGCGCCCTTTTATTACTTGTGAAGCACATTCTTTTCCTCTGGCTTTGCACAGCGACTCTACAGGCATTCTGTGTTCTGCTGATGTTTTCACAGAATGGTGACTTTATCACTAACAATGCAACAGTCATTAATAGCATGTTTCACTTCAGGAGCCAATCTGTAAGTGTTAATATTTTTTTTCCTGGTGCTTTTCTGGATCCATAAGTGTGTCTCACTTTGACTGTAACTTATAATTTGCATGCAATAACTTTTGCATGGTTTTCTTAACTAGCTAATACTAGCAGTTTGTTCCATACAATTGAACTTTTGCCGCATCCTTTATTAGGTGAGGAAGCATGAACCTCAGACTTCTGGCACTATGACACAGTAAGCACATGAGCTTGGCACTTGATAAAGTGGGTGTTTTACAAGCACTTCACATTTTGCCTATGGTACGAAATGCCTATTTTGAGGGAGGGAGCTAAGCTGGTAGTGAACTGTGTAGTTGGGGAATTAAAAAACACTAAACCCACCTGTTTTCATGTGGTTTCCTTTTTTTTTTTTTTTTTTTTTTTTTTTCGTCACACACCCTCTCTACGTGCTCAGGGCTACTCCTGGCTCTGCACTCGGAATCCTCTGGCTCTGCACTCAGGAATTCTTTCCTGGCGGTGCTTAGGGGGCTATAGGATACCGGGGGATCGAACCCAGGCGGCAGAGAGGCCGGCCGGCGTGGGCTGAAATGCCCTACCCGCTGGGCTATCGCCCGGCCCTCATGTAGTTTCCTTTCCCAACCTGGCATTATTTATAATGTGTCCACCTAGAAAAATGATGAAAATGCCCAAAAAGATCCATAATTTTGATTTGAATCCAGCATGCAGTGCTTTCAGTGTTCAGTCTACAGATAGGAGTATATCCAAACATCTAATTCAGTGTGCACTGTATATTGTTTTTATATGAATGTTTTATTTTATATACCACATGCAAAAATGTCCATATACTATTTAAATGAAACTTTTTAAATAATATATTCTTCTTTATAATTCTAAATCTATATTAGTACCATATTTTTATAAGTCAGTGGCCTCCCGGGTATTATTTTAAATTAACAGCTGCTTAAGTGATGTTTATTCACTGTTAAATGTTTGGCTGCAAGTAGAAGTAGATAAAATGGCATGGCAGCACTTAATGCTATGTAGCGGTATTTGTGTCATAGTTGAGGTGGTAAGAATTAGGCAGTTTGTGATAAATTACTTTGTATTATTAAAAACTTATTTATTATGTGTCTGGGAGAGAGGGGATGGGCACTCTCCCGGGCTGCCTGGAATCCTAGCTCGAATAAGAGTGGAACATGAGCTCCTGAGGTGATTCCAGCAGGAGAGGAGCTCTGTGCAGCTCCAGCCTCGTCTGTTGTTTAAGCAGGCTCCGAAGGTGGTAAGCGGAGTTGGGCAAGAATGTGAAGACTCTGGGATGACTCCAGCCTGTACGGTTGGTGTGAGGTTTTTAACATGTCAGAGATATCATCAGTACTTGAGGCGTGCACAGGCCAGGGTGACAGCTCTATTCCTTTTACAAAGCGCAGTGCGATGCCATGGTTTGGATGTTAAGGGCCATCTTGCAAGAAAGATCTAGCTACAAGATGTCTAATAATGTAAGCTGCCATTGCCACAGGCCAATTTTCCCTGGTCTGTCTAGTTTATATCAGGCCACGGGATGCTACAAAAACCCTTAAGACTTTTAGGACTTCTTGCCTAGACTACCTAGGTGGAGTATGTAGTTATCTTCCAGTGTTTTAGTACACAACCTAGGGACAGCTCTTTCGGTATAAAGGCAGAATTTTTTCCTTATTCCTTCTGAGTGTCAGCAGCAACCAATGAGGAAAGAAACCACAAAAAAATCTGCCCCCTATGCAGGCAGGCAGACAGGGGTCCCAAAGACAATGAAGTTTCACCCCTAAGGCTGCCCAGATTCGCCCTGTTTAGGCAGGAAACCAAGGATTGCTAAGACCCTTAGTAGACCTGAGGGAATCTGGACCAACCTGTCTCAGCCCAGCCCCTAATCTGGTTACAGTACAGTGTCGGGAACGCCGCCAGGAGTACCCGACGAGTGTCAGGACCAGAGGTTCTCTTCTACCTCCGAGGATGCCAAGAGAATGCGAAAACTGCAGGTCGTTGCAGTTCCAAATGAGCTTTTCAATAGTACCAAAAGCTCTTCTGCACTCCAATATAATGAACAAACTCTGGGCTCTGGTCGAAGAACTTAGACCATACAAAGAGCCTAAATCTCCCACCAAAAGAGAGAGAGGATCTCACCCAAAGATGATCCCTACCCAGAAAGAAGAACTCAAAGGTACCAGAGCAAAAGCCAAGAAGCCAAGCAAAAGCTAGCAACGAGAAGCCTACTGGACTAAAACTAAAGCCATGAGGTAAAGGCCAAATGAAGGGGCCTCAAGTCAGCCCCTTATATACACATAAAGTAATCCAATGTACGGGAGGGGTCATGTCAACAAAGAACTCTAAACAGAGTGTAGTGCCACACCCTAATGCAGGTATAAACAAAGGTTATACTCAAGGTCACCAATCTTTACCAAGATTATCTCTTATGTAAAACACTGGAGAGAGGAGGCTGATATAAAGTAATACATCTTAATTCCATGAGCTTCATGTAATCACAGGTGAAACCCGAGGTCCTTCTTATTATTATCTGCACCAGGTGATTCTGGAGTATCATGTTCGTGTGCTGAAGAGGGTCACACTCACCTGCTTTTAAGGAACAAACTAGTATGATCCTTCATATAGTCTTCCTATGGTCTCTACGTAGCCGAGAGTGGTAGTCTCCTGGTAAATTCTAACTGTCCCAGCTGGGTGCAAGTGGGCATAAGAAGGAGCTGTGCCCAATCCTAGGAAACATAGAAGTCTTAGTAGATGTATAAGTCTAGAGGTGTTCAATCAAGGTGACTTGTAACTGCCACACCCTCTAGCAGTGTTTACATATGAAGAGAGTACTCATTAGAATGAAACATGGCTTAAATAGATTAGCGCTGGGAGTGGGCAGAAACAACAAAACTCCCAGAATAGCTAAACCTGTCCTC
>JAJIBD010030045.1:0-16656 GCA_021461705.1 Cryptotis parvus
ATGCTGCCCACCCCAAGTTTGATTTTAGGCATCCTGTATAGTCCTCTGAGCACTACCAGAAGTGGTTCCTGAGTATAGAGTCAGGAGTAAACCTGACCATGTCGTTATGGCTAAAGAGTGTGCACGATACACCTGCCCAGAGCCTATCTGGCCTGGAGTTGCCTCCCCTCTAGGTCACTCTGTAGATAGGAGTAGAACAGTTAGAATGTGGCGGTTTATCTGACCGTATGTTCTATTCTGGCCGGTATAAAGCTTATTCTCTCATGCTGCCACGATCATGCGTGGTACTAGCTGAATCTTGCCAACATATCTGCCTGGCCGTGTTGTATCTCTAAGTAATTAGACCCAGAGGAAATGCTGTTTGCCTCAAGCAAGGAAGCAGGGCTCTCTGACTCCAATAACTAATATACAGAGCACCATGAGTAAAAATGAGACTTTTCGGAGAGGCTTGAAGAAATATTTAAATGACTATAGAATATTCTTTAGTACAGATGCATGCTTTTTTGGATTCTGAGATACAGTTAATGTCAAGAAGCCCCTCCTTTACTGAGGGCACTTCAAAGAGCTTGAGATCTTGACATGCAGCTTAACATTGTAACATCTCAAGAAGGGCCTAAGTGAGTCCTGGGAAGGAAGTACCTGAGGGAATCTGACCTGATGGCTTTCCATAAGAATGGGAGATCTGGGTTGTAGGGATATAAAAACCTATACAAAAGCTTACTCTCTCTTCAGCTCACTCCTTTTCCCCCTTTCTGCTGGCTTTAGTTCACTGTCTCCATTCACTGCGGGGCCTTAACACGTGGTGGCAGCCATCTTGGCCTTCCACTTGGCGAGGGCCATCCGGGAACCCAAACTTTGGGGTTTTCCTATTGCTGATTTATGCGCCCAGAACTTGTACCAAGTGAAGCATTTTAAAACCTTCGCGGATACTTTGCATCTTTCTCCATCTGCCGCCGTCAATCCTGGGACCCAAGGGGATACCTGACCCTGCTCCTGGATTTTGTGCAGGGCACCTCTGCACATTTATACAGAAAAGCAAAAGATAGAAATAAACAATAAACACAAGAACTGGAGTCATTAAATTTAAGTGAAGGCTGGCTTTTCTTCTGGGACCATATATTTTATATATATATATATATATATATATATACTCTGCTATATATATATTTTTTTTTTACTTTTATTTCAATACTGTGATTTACAAAGTACGAAAGGTAATCCACAATACAGTTGTTAGAAACTTCATCGTTCAATACCAATCCCACCACCTGTGCACTCCCACTGGCCCCAAATCCTCATTTACACCCTACCCCATGCCTGCTCCCTAGCCAGCACTAATTATATTGACCATTACAGACCATATATGGGGAATAAGTATTGATATAGTCATGACTTTTTTTTCTGGAGTTGATTGCGATTCAGCCCCATTGTGTTCTTGTATTCACTTTCTGAATTTCTAGAAAGTTGTGGTTTTCAAATGGTCATCCACAAAGTACCCACCAAAACACTTACAGACAACACTTAGTTCAAATTTTTCTCAGCCTCTGTTTGAGCCACCTGTACTAAACACACATTGAATAATCTATTCTCACTGTGCTTGTTGCAGCAAATTCTCAAAAACATGGTCCAGGAATATATTCTTAGAAGAAAGTCAGTGAAGGTTATGATATCTCTGTCGACCCATTGAGCCATTTGGATGACCCCACTATATAAAGAAAGTACATATATGCTCCTTCTGGGCCATTTTATGCTTAGTTTTATAGACCACCATCTTTTTTATTTGTATCCCCATACATATACCTGTCTACATTTATTCTGGAACCCCATTCAACTGGGTGATGACCACTGCTTCAAAGGTCTCATTTTTTACTTTGCACCCTTGGGAACATCATACGACAAATAGAATGTAGGACAAAAATGGCAGTGAAGATAGATGGTGTCGGCAACTAAACCACCTACAGCTTCACTGATGACATCACATTCTAACCAACAGCAAACATTAGCCAAGCGGCACAAATGCTGGCTGACTTTGACAGAGAATGTGGAAAGATAGTCCCAGCTAAATCTCAAGAAAACTATGTTCATGAAAAATGAACTAGTTCCAGAGGCCCCATTCACTCTCAATGGAACAAACATCTCTGAATGCAGCAGTTATGTGTACCTAGGTCAAGAAGTCAACATGATGAATGACCTAAAACCTGAAGCTGCGCAGGAGGAAGAGAACGGCATGGAATGCCTATAAAAGCATCGAAGACATAGCTAAAAGACAAAGAACCTCTCCCTCCGGGCATCTCTTCAACTCCACCGTTCTCCCTGCATTAACTTGCCTCAGAGACCTGGGCCATGTGAAAACAGGATGAGAATGCCATTTGGTCTCCCAAAGAGGAATCGAAAAAAGCTATGCTTAGAATATCACGTCTCACTCAAGTGAGAGAAGAATCAGAGCTCTGACCTCTGGGCGCTATTCAGAATCAGGGACACTGTCTCGTTTGCCAAGGCACGAAAATCAGATGGGCTGGACATGTAATGCGATTTGGAGACAACAGCTGGACTGACCATTACCGGCTGGATCCCACGGGATGTCAAAAGATCACATGGCTGCCCACTTACAAGATGGTCAGACTTCTTCATCAAGACCCCCAACAAAGGTTTGAGGCTCTTTCTATTGCTGAAGCAGCTAGATGCCATTGGGCTACAGTGGCAGGTGATAGGGTCAAATGGAAATATTACTGGCACCTGCTGTGCAAATCGATGAATAACGGGATGTCAAGAGTCAAGTGATGAAAAATATGTCCTACTATGTTTTCCTCTTTAAATACATTTTCTGGAAATTCATGCAAGAAAGTATTTTATTTGAGCATTTATCTGTATCACATTTCAGTTATAGAGACAGTATATTTTTAACACTTACTGAAAATGCCTCTAATAGAGTTTACTCTGCAGCTTTACTGTATATTCTTCATATTTTTCATACAGATTTTTATACTTGTTTAGTTCCATTAGCATTTTAGTGGGATAGCATTAAATACAAGTTGAACTTATATATATATAAAAGTTCTTCCTGATATATGTATATATATGTATGTTTATATGCATATATATATAATCAGTTAACTTGGGAATCACCAGATGGAGTCTTTTCAAGTTCACTTAGCCTTTTTTGTCTTTATAAGCATTTTATGAAACATATATGTAAAGTTTTTTTGCTTTTTGGGTGCAGCCTAGCAATGGTCAGGAGTTACTCCTGGCTCTCTACTCACTAGACTTACTCCTAAACGGTGCTCAGGGACTATATGGGATGACAGGAATCAAACCCAGGTCAGCTTCGCTAGGCAAACACCTACCCGCTGGACTCTTCTCCGACCCTTCTTTTTAAAGTTATTCTTCGAGTATTTATTTATCATTATTTTTAATAAGTTTTATCCTCTTTATATATTCTAACAGACTCTAGTTTGAGTATCTATACATATTTGATTTTGCATGCTAGTTTCAAAAATATTGCCATCCTGCTGAGTATGACTGTCTAAGTTAACTTCATCATTGGCTCATCTAGCACTTTCCATCACTATGTTATAGTGAAAAACAAAAGTAGTTTCATTTCTTCCTGTTCATTTCTTGTACCTTAGTTTTTCTTCTTTTAAGTTATATTGACTATTAAGTATATAAAGTTTAGCTAACAATGGCTGACAATTTTTTTTGATCATAGGGAAGCTGAATGTTTCCCATTGACTATTAAATATATAAAGTTTAGCTAACAATGTTTCACATATTTTTTTTTAATCATAGGGAAACTATGTTTTCACAGTGTTTCTGAATATATCACGACCACGATCTTCCGTTAATCATCTGTTTAGAGCGGGCACCAGTAATATCTCAATATGTCCTGTCACATGCTGTAGAGCCAAGGGCATCGGCTTGGTACAGGAACATAAAGAGCCTCAAACCATTATATTAGGTCATGAGAATGATCTAATATAATTGTTACTAACATTTCGCATATCAAATACAACACGAGCAGCTTGCTAGGCTTACCGTGCCGTGAGGCATACTCTATAAACACCTCCAAATAAAGCCTTTGATGATGAACCGCCGCCCGACCGCCAGCGGCTGCCCTCAGCAGCTGCGATGGGCTGGTCGGCTGGGTGGAGTTCTGATGAGGAGGAAGTCAATGTGGAAAATGGCGGCGCCCATGGAGTGGGAGAGAGGTCGTCTGGCTTGTTGTGAGGTTCTGCCGGGAGTGGTGGGCCAAGGCTGGAACCCACCATGCCTCCCGACTGCCTCATGAGCGTGCCTCATGAGGCAGTGCGTGTTTAGGACCCGAAGATGAGTGAAACTATGCCTGGGCAGAAGGCGAAGCCAGAAACTCTGGTGGAGGTCCGTGAGCGGTCCTGACGTGCAAATCGGTGCGTCAACCTGGGTAAGAGGCGAAGACTATTGTCGAACCATCTGGTAGCTGGTTCCCTCCAGAAGTTTTCCTCAGGATGACTGGCGCTGCGCGCAGCGAACGGCAGTTTTATCCGGTAAAAGCGAGATGATTAGAGGTCTTGGGGGCTGGAAGCGATCTTTCTGAATATATAGGATGGATAATGTTTCTACAATGTTATAAAAAGTATTAAATTTCATTTGTAAGATTTGTTAACAAATGTCTTCTTTGTTAAAAATAGTGGTTTTCTACTTAAAACATAATAGTTTTTGAACGTAAGAAATATTTTCTAAATTTTGTAAAAGCTAGGTATTTCATATAGGAAAATTATAATACATAATTAGTGTAAGGAATCTTACATAATTTTGCCCAGCACACACCCATGCTGGGCGAGGTGCTATAGGTGACTACAAGAGTATGCCCACCTGCATGGCACGGAACCTGGCAAGCTACCGTGTCATATTTGATATGCCAAATACCAGTAACAATTATAGACCTCGCTCCATGACCTGATGAGAGGTTGGTTTGTGTTCTCTTTATGTTCCTGGAGCGAAGCGAAGACCCTTAGGTATCTGCATGAGACAGGACATAGTGAATGTTACTGGTGCCGCTCAATATCGGTGATCTCTGAGAGTTAAATGATCAAGTGATCAAGTGATCTCAGTATCTTCAAAGATCAAGGTGTTCATACACCTTCTGGATAGTATGGGCAGAAACAGCATATCATATAATGCTTGTTACTAAGCTGTATAACCAATCATGCCGAGTACTTAAGAGTGAAGGGTGAAGATATTTTCCTACAAAAATGAGAACACAGTACTGTCTCTAATCTCCATGAAAAAAATGGTATATTTCTGCAATAGGTATATCTCTGCAAAATGGTATATCTCTGTATTAGTATATCTCTGCAAAATGGTATATTTCCCTCTCATCAGAACTCCACCCAACCGACCAGCCAGCCCAGCCGGATCGCCGACAACCACCTGCAGCAGTTTCTTTCTCAATCCGGCCCAAGTATGCTGGTCAGAGATTCTTAGACATGGGACAGAGAGGTTCCTTGCTCTCTCCACTTTACCCTACCGTTCATGAGCAGTCAGGAGGCATAGTGGGTTCTAGCCTTGGCCCACCCCCGGAGGAGCCTCACAACAAGCCAGGCGACACCCCACCCACTCCACGGGCGCAGCCATCTTCCACATTCGGACTTCCCTCTCGTCAGAACTCACCCAGCTGACCAGCCCATCACAGCCCGGATCACCGGAACCCACCCCTGCAGCAGTTTCTTCCTCAATCCGGCCAAGGTACGCTAGTCCAGAGACTCTTAGACATGGGGCAGAGCGGTTCCTTGCAATCTCTGTGCCCAGCCGTTCATGAGGCAGGCGGGAGGCATGGTGGGTTCTAATCACTGGCCCACCACCCGGAAGAGCCTCACAACAAGCCAGACCACCCCCCAGCCACTCCCACGGGCGGCCATTTTCCACCTTTCGGACTTCCCTCTCGTCAGAACTCCATCAAGCCGACCAGCCCATCACAGCCCAGATCATCGACACACACCCTGGAGCAGTTTCTTCCTCAATCCAGCCCAGGTATGCTGGTCCAGAGTCTCTTAGACATGGGGCAGAGCAGTTCCTTGCTCTACCTGTGCCCAGACCGTTCATGAGACAGTCGGGAGGCATGGTGGGTTCTAGCCTTGGCCCACCCCGGAAGAGCCTCACAACAAACCAGACGACCCCCACCACTCCACAGGCGCCGCCATCTTCCACATTCAGACTTCCCTCTCGTCAGAACTCCACCCAGCCGACCAGTCCATCACAGCCCGGATCATAGACACCCACCCTGCGGCAGTATCTTCCCTCAATCCAGCCCAGGTATGCGGGTCCAGGGACTCTTAGACATGGGGCAGAGCGGTTCCTTGTACGCCCTGTGCCCAGCCGTTCATGAGGCAGTCAGGAGGCATGGTGGGTTCTAGCCTTGGCCCACCACGGAGGAGCCTCACAACAAGGCACACGCCACCCCCCACCACTCCACGGGTGCAGGCATCTTCCACATTCGGACTTCCCTCTCGCAGAACTTCACCCAGCCGACCACCCCATCACAGCCCAGATCATCGACACCCACCCTGCAGCAATTTCTTCCTCAATCCAGCCCAGGTATGCTGGTCCAGAGACTCTTAGACATGGGGCAGAGCGTTTCCTTGCTCTCCCTGTGCCCAGCCGTTCATTAGGCTGTCAGGAGGCATGGTGGGTTCTAGCCTTGGCCCCACCTCCCGGAAGAGCCTCACAACAAACCAGACGAACCCCAACCAATCCACGGGCGCTGCCATCTTCCACATTCAGACTTCCCCTCGCCAGAACCCACCCAGCCGACCAGCCCATCACAGCCCGGATCATCGACACACACCCTGCAGCAGTTTCTTTCCTCCAATCCAGCCCAGGTATGTTGGCACAGACTCTTTGAGATGGGGCAGAGAAGTTCCTTGCCTCTCCCTGCCCAGCCGTTCATGAAGCAAGTCGGGAGGCATGATGGGTTCTAGCGTTGGCCCACCACCGGAGGAGCCTGACAACAAGGCAGGCGACCCCAAACCCACTCCACGGCTCAGCCATCTTCCACATGGACTTCCCTCTGCGCCAGAACTTCACCCAGCCGACCAACCCATCACAGCCCGGATCACCGACACCCACCCTGCAGCAGGTTTCTTCCTCAATCCAGCCCAGGTATGCTGGTCCAGAACTCTTAGACATGGGGGCAGAGCGGTTCCTTGCTTTCTCTGTGCTTAACCATTCTCGAGGCAGTCGGGAGGCATGGTGGGTTCTAGCTTTCCCTTGGCCCACCACCCCGGAAGAGCCTCACAACAAGCCAGACAACCCCTCACCCACTCCACGGGCCGCCATCTTCCACATTCAGACTTCCCTCGTCGAGAACTCCACCCAGCCCACCAGCCTCATCACAGCCCAGATCATCGACACCAACCCTGCAGCAGTTTCTTCCTCAATAGGTATGCTGGTCCAGAGACTTTTAGACATGGGGCAGAGATGTTCCTTCGCTCTCCCTGCCCAGCCGTTCATGAGGCAGACGGAGACATGGTGGAGTTCCAGCCTTGGCCCATCACCCGGAGGAGCCACACAACAAGCCAGAGGACCCCCCACCCACTCCACTTGCGCAGCCATCTTCCACATTGGACTTCCCTCTCGTCAGAACTAAACCCCGCCCACCAGCCCATCACAGCCCGGGTCATCGACACCCACCGGGCAGCAGTTTCTTCCTCAATCCAGCCGGGTATGCTGGTCCAGAGACTCTTAGACATGGGGCAGAGCGGTTCCTTGCTCTCCCTGTGCCCAGCCGCTCATGAGGCAGTTGGGGCATGGTGCGCTCGAGCCTTGGCCCACCACCATGGAAGAGCCTCACAACAAGCCAGACGACACCCCACAAACTCCACGGGCGCAGCCATCTTCCACATTCGAATTCCCTCTGTATAACTCCACTCAGCCGACCAGCCCATCACAGCCCAGATCATCGACACCCACCCTGCAGCAGTTTCTTCCTCAATCCAGCCCAGGTATGCTAGTCCAGAGACTCTTAGACATGGGGCAGTGCGGTTCCTTTTCTCTCCCTGTGCCCAGCCGCTCATGAGGCAGTCGGAGGCATGGTGGGTTCTAGCCTTGCCCCACCACCCGAAGAGCCTCAAAACAAGCTGAGGGACCCCCACCCACTCCACGGGCGCCGCCATCTTCCCACATTCAGACTTCCCTCTCGTCAGAACTCCAAACAGCCGACCAGCCCATCACAGCCCGGATAATCGACACCCACCCTGCAGCAGTTTCTTCCTCAATCCATCCCAGGCATGCTGCTCCAGAGACTCTTTGACATGGGGCAGAGCGGTTCCTTGCTCCTCTGCCCAGCCTTTCATGAGGCAGTTGGGAGGCATGGTGGGTTCTACCCTTGGCCCACCTACCCGTAAGAGCCTCACAACAAGCCAGATGACTCCCCAACAACTCCACGGGCGCGCCATCTTCAACATTCAGACTTCCCTCTCGCAGAACTCCACCTAGCCAACCAGCCCATCACAGCCCAGATCACTCCGACACCCACCTGCAGCAGTTTCTTCCTCAATCCAGCCCAGGTATGCTGGTCCAGAGACTCTTAGACATGGGGCAGAGCGGTTCCTTGCTCTCCCTGTGCCCCTGCCGTTCATGAGGCAGTCGGGATGAATGGTGGGTTCCAGCCTTTAGCCCACCACCCGGAAGAGCCTCACAACAAGCCGGATGACTCCCCCAACCACCCACGTGCGCGCCATCTTCCACATTCAGACTTCCTCTCGTCAGAACTCCACCCAGCCGACCAGCCCATCACAGCCCAGATCATCGACACCCACCCTGCAGCAGTTTTCTTCCTCAACCAGCACAGGTATGCTGGTCCAGAGACTCTTAGATATGGGGCATAGAGGTTACTTGCTATCCCCTGTGCCTAGCAGTTCATGAGGCAGGGAGGCATGGTGGGTTCTAGCCTTGGCCCACCACCCCGTAAGTGCCCTCACAACAAGCCAGACGACACACCCACCCTCCACCGGCGCAGCCATTTTCCACCCATATGGACTTCCCTCTCATCAGATCTCCACCACCAGCCGACAAGCCCATCACAGCACGGATCATCGACACCCACCCTGCAGCAGTTTCTTCCCCGATCCGTCACAGGTATGCTGGTCCAGAGACTCTTAGACATGGGGCAGTGCGGTTCCTTGCTCTCCCTGTGCCCTGTCTTTCATGAGGCAGTCGCGAGGCATGGTGGGTTCTAGAATTGGCCCACCACGCCGAAGAGCCTCAAAACAAGCCAGACGATCCCCCCACCCACTCCATGGCGCCGCCATCTTCCACATTCAGACTTCCCTCTCCTCAGAACTCCAACAAGACGACCAGCCCATCACAGCCCCGGATATTCGACAACCAACCTGCAGCAGGTTCTTCCCTCAACCAGCCCAGGTATGCTGGTCTAGGGACTCTTAGACATGGGGCAGAGCTGTTCCTTGCTCTCCCTGTGCCCAGCCGTTCATGAGGCTGTCGGGAGGCATGGTGGGTTCTAGCCTTTGCCCACCACCCCCGGAAGAGCCCCACAACAAGCCAGATGACCGCACCCACTCCACTTGCGCCGCAATCTTCCACATTCAGACTTCCCTTTGGTCAGAACTCCACCCAGCCGACCAGCCCATCACAGCCCGGATCATCGACATTCACCCTGCAGCAGTTTCTTCCTCAATCCAGCCCAGGTATGCTGGTCCAGAGTCTGTTAGACATGGGGCAGAGCAGTTCCTTAATCTCCCTGTGCCCAGCCATTCATGAGGCAGTCGGGAGGCATGATGGTTTCTAGCCTTGGCCCACCACACCGGAGGAGCCTCACAACAAGCCAGATGACGCCCACCCACTCCACGGGCGCAGCCATCTTACACATTCGGACTTCCCTCTCGCCAGAACTCCATCAAGCCGACCAGCCCCTTCACAGCCCGGATCATCGACACCCACCCTGCAGCAGTTTCTTCCTCAATCCGCCTAGGTATGCTGGTCCAGAGACTCTTGAACATGGGGCAAAGTGGTTCCTTGCTCTCCCTGTGCCCTAGCCTTTAATGAGGCAGTCGGGAGGCATGGTGGGTTCTAGCCTTGGCCCACCACCCGGGAAGAGCCGCACAACAAGCCAGACGACCCCCATCCACTCCACGGCACGGCCATTTTTCCACATTCGGACTTACCTCTCGTCAGAACTCCACCCAGCCTACGAGCCCATCACAGCCCGGATCACCGACACCACCCTGCAGCAGTTTCTTCCTCAATCCAGCCCAGGTATGCTGGTCCAGAGACTCTTAGACATGGGGCAGAGCGGTTCCTTGCTGTCTCTGTGCCGAGCTGTTCTAGAGGCCGTCGGGAGGCATGGTGGGTTCTAGCCTTGGCCCACTACCCCGGAAGATTCTCACAACAAGCCAGACGAAACCACCACCACTCCATGGGTGCCGCCATCTTCCACATTCAGACTTCCCTTTTCGTCAGAACTCCACCCACCGACCAGCCCATCACAGCCCAGATCATCAGACCCACCCTGCAGCAATTTCTTCCTCAATACAGTCCAGGTATGCTGGTCCAGAGACTCTTAGATATGGGGCAGAGAGGTTCCTTGCTCTCCTGTGCCCAGCCGTGCATGAGGCAGTCGGGAGGCATGGTGGGTTCTAGCCTTGGACCCACCACCCCGGAGGAGCCTCACAACAAGCCAGACGACACCCCACACATCCACTGGCGCAGCTATTTACCACATTTGGACTTCCCTCTCGTCAGATCCCACATAGCCAACCATCCAATCATAGCCACGGATCACCGACACACCACCCCCTGCAGCAGTTTCTTCCTCAATCCAGACCAGGTATGCTGGTCCAGAGACTCTTAGACATGGGGCAGAGCGGTTCCTTGCTCTCCCTGTGCCCAACCATTCATGAGGCAGTCGGGATGCATGGTGGGTTCTAGCTTTGGCCCACCACCGGAAGAGCTTCACAACAAGCCAGATGACTCCCACCCACTCCACAGGCGCAGCCATCTTCCACATTCATCTTCCCTCTCGTCAGAACTCCACCCAGCCGACCAGCCCAACACAGCCCAGATCATCGACACCAACCCTGCAGCAGTTTCTTCCTCAATCCAGCGCAGGTATGTTGGTCCTGAGACTCTTAGATATGGGGGCAGAGAGGTTCCTTCCTATCCCTGTGCCCAGCCTTTCAGGGAGGCAGTCGGAAGGCATGTTGCATTCTAGCCTTGTCCCACCACCCCGGGAGGAGCCCTCACAACAAGCCCGATGACACCCACCACTCCACGGGCGCAGTCATTTTCCACATTTGGACTTCCCTCTCTTCATATCTCCACCCAGCCGACAAGCCCATCAAAGCACAGATCATCGACAACCCACCTGCAGCAGTTTCTTTCCTCAATCCAGCCCAGTTATGCTGGTCCAGAGACTGTTAGACATGGGGCAGAGCGGTTCCTTGCTCTTCCTGTGCCCAGCCGTAAATGAGGCAGTCGGGAGGCATGATGGGTTCTAGCCTTGGACACGACCCGGAGGAGCCTCAACACAAGCCAGACGACCCTCACCCACTCCACGGGGACAGCCATCTTCCACATTCGGACTTACCTCTCGTCAGAACTCCACACAGCCCGGATCATCGACACCCACCCTGCAGCAGTTTCAACCTCAATCCAGCCCAGGTATGCTGGTCCAGAGACTCTAAGACATGGGGCAGAGCGGATCCTTGCTCTCCCTGTTCCCAGCCGTTCATGAGGCAGTCGGGAGGCATGGTGGGTTCTAGCCTTGGCCCACCACCCGGTAGAAACTCACAACAAGCCAGGCGACCCCCCCACGCACTCCACTGGCACCTGTATGTTCCACATCTCGGACTTCCCTCTCGTCAGAACTGCACTCAGCCGACCAGCCCATCACACCCGGATCATCGACACCCACCCTGCAGCAGTTTCTTCCTCAATCCAGCCCAGGTATGCTGGTCCAGAGACTCTTAGATATGGGGCAGAGCGGTTCCATGCTCTCCCTGTGCTGAGCCGTTCTTGAGGCAGTCGGGAGGCATGGTGGGTTCTAGCCTTGGCCCACCACCCCGAGGAGGAGCCTCACAACAAGCCAGAGGACCCCCCACCTACTCCACGGGCACAGCCATCTTCCACATTCGGACTTCCCTCTCGTCAGAACTCCACCCAGCCGACCAGCCCATCACAGCCCAGATCATCCAAACCCACCCTGCAGCAGTGTCTTCCTCAATCCAGCCCAGGTATGCTGGTCCAGAGACTCTTAGACATGGGGCAGAGCGGTTCCTTTGCTCTCCCTGTGCCCAGCCGTTCATGAGGCAGTCGGGTGGCATGGTGGGTTATAGCCTTTGCCCACCACCCGGAAGAGCCCTCAAAACAAGCCAGATGACGCCCACCCACTCCACTTGCGCCGCAATCTTCCACATTCAGACTTCCCTCTCGTCAGAACTCCACCAGCCGACCAGCCCATCACAGCCCGGATCACCGACACCCACCCTGCAGCAGTTTCTTCCTCAATCCAGCCCAGGTATCCTGGTCCAGGGACTGTTAGACATGGGGCAGAGCGGTTCCTTGCTCTCCCTGTGCCCAGCCATTCATGAGGCAGTCGGGAGGCATGATGGTTTCTAGCCTTGGCCCACCACACGGAGGAGCCTCACAACAAGGCAGACGGCGCCCACCCACTCCACAGGCGCAGCCATCTTCCAGATTGGACTTCCCTCTCGTCAGAACTCAACCCAGCCGACCAGCCCGTCACAGCCCGGATCATCCACACCCACCCTGCAGCAGTTTCCTTCCCTCAATCCGGCCCAGGTATGCTGCTCCAGAGACTCTTAGACATGGGGCAAAGTGGTTCCTTGCTCTCCCTGTGCCCAGCCGTTCATGAGGCAGTCGGGTGGCATGGTGGGTTCTAGCCTTTGCCTACCACCCCCAGAAGAGCCTCCACACAAGCCAGATGACCCCCCCCACTCCACCTTGCGCCGCAATCTTCCACATTCAGACTTCCCTCTTGTTAGAACTCCACCCAGCCGACCAACCCATCACAGCCCAGATCATCGACACCCACCCTGCAGCAGTTTCTTCCTCAATCCGGCCCAGGTATGCTGGTCCAGAGACTCTTAGACATGGGGCAAAGCGATTCCTTACTCTCCCTGGGCCCAGCCTTTCATGAGGCAGTCGGGATGCATGGTGGGTTCCAGCCTTGGCCCACCACCCTGGAAGAGCCGCACAACAAGCCAGAAGACCCCCCATCCACTCCAGGAGCACTGCCATTTTCCACATTCGGACTTACCTCTTGTCAGAACTCCACCCAGCCCTACGAGCCCATCACAGCCCGGATCTCGACACCCACCCTGCTGCAGTGTCTTCCTCAATCCAGCCCAGGTATGCTGGTCCAGAGGCTCTTAGACATGGGGCAGAGCGGTTCCTTGCTGTCCCTGTGCCGAGCTGTTCATGATGCCGTCGGGAGTCATGGTGGGTTCTAGCCTTGGCCCACTACCCGGAAGAGCCTCACAACAAGCCAGACGAACCACCACCCACTCCACGGGTGCCGCCATCTTCCACATTCAGACTTCCCTCTCATCAGAACTCCACCCAGCCGACCAGCCCATCACAGCCCAGTTCATCAGACCCACCCCTGCAGCAATTTCTTCCCTCAATCCAGTCCAGGTATGCTGGTCCAGAGTCTCTTAGATATGGGGCAGAAAGGTTCCTTGCTCTCCCTGCGCCTAGCCGTTCATGAGGAAGTCGGGAGGCATGGTGGGTCCCAGCCTTGGCCCACCACCCCGGAGGAGCCCTCACAACAAGCCAGACGACACCCCAGACACTCCATTGGCGCAGCTATTTTCCACATTTGGACTTCCCTCTCGTCAGATCTCCCCCCCGGGCAACCAGCCCATCACAGCATGGATCATCGACACCCACCCTGCAGCAGTTTCTTCCTCAATCCAGACCAGATATGCTGGTCCAGAGACTCTTAGACATGGGGCAGAGTGGTTCCTTTCTCTCCCTGTGCCCTGCCGTTCATGAGGCAGTCGGGATGCATGGTGAGTTCTAGCCTTGTCCCACCACCCCCGGAATAGCTTCACAACAAGCCAGGTGACCCCCACCCCTCCCACAGGCGCAGCCATCTTCCACATACAGACTTCCCTCTCGTAAGAACTCCACCCAGCCGACCAGCCCATCACAGCCCAGATCATCGACACCCACCCTGCAGCAGTTTATTCCTCAATCCGCCCCAGTTATGCTGGTCCAGAGACTCTTGAACATGGGGCAAAGTGGTTCCTTGCTCACCCTGTGCCCAGCCTTTCAGGGAGGCAGTCGGGAGGCATGGTGGGTTCTAGCCTTGTCCCACCACCCCTGGAGGAGCCTCAGAACAAGCCACACAACACCCGACCCACTCCACGGGCGCAGCCATTTTCCACATTTGGACTTCCCTCTCTTCATATCTCCACCCAGCCGACAAGCCCATCAAAGCACAGATCATCGACACCCACTGGGCAGCAGTTTCTTCCTCAATCCAGCCCAGTTATGCTGGTCCAGAGACTGTTAGACATGGGGCAGAGCGGTTCCTTGCTCTCCCTGTGCCCAGCCGATCATGAGGCAGTCGGGAGGCATGATGGGTTCTAGCCTTGGATACCACCCCGGAGGAGCTTCAACACAAGCCAGACGACCCCTCACCCACTCCACGGGGGCAGCCATCTTCCACATTCGTACTTACCTCTCGTCAGACCTCCACCCAGCCGACCAGCCCATCACAGCCCGGATCATCGACACCCACCCTGCAGCAGTTTCTTCCTCAATCCAGCCCAGGTATGCTGGTCCAGAGACTCTTAGACATGGGGCAGAGCGGTTCCTTTCTCTCCCTGTGCTCAGCCGTTCATGAGGCCATCGGGAGGCATGGTTGGTTCTAGCCTTGGGCCACCAACCCGTAAGAGCCTCACAACAAGACAGAAGACCCCCTCCCACTACACGGGCACCAGCATTTTCAACATTTGGTCTTCCCTCTCGTCAGAACTCCACCCAGCTGACCAGCCCATCACAGCCCAGATCATCGACACACACCCTGCAGCAGTTTCTTCTTCAATCCACCCCAGGTATGCTTGGTCTAGAGACTCTTAGACATGGGGCAGAGCGGTTCCTTGCTCTCCCTGTGCGGAGCCGTTCATGAGGCAGTCGGGAGGCATGGTGGGTTCTAGCCTTAGCCCACCACCCCGGAGGAGCCTCACAACAAGCCAGACGACCCCACGCACTCCACTGGCGCCTGTATGTTCCACATTCAGACTTCCCTCTCGTCAGAACTCCACCCAGCCGACCAGCCCATCACAGCCCGGTCATCGACACCCAACCTGCAGCAGTTTCTTCCTCAATCCAGCCCAGGTATGCTGGTCCAGAGACTGTTAGACATGGGGCAAAGCGGTTCCTTGCTCTCCCTGTGCCCAGCCTTTCATGAGGCAGTCGGGAGGCATGGTGGGTTCTAGCCTTGGCCCACCACCCGGAAGAGCCGCAAAACAAGCCAGATGACCCCCCCATCCACTCCACGGGCACGGCCATTTTCCACATTTGGACTTCCCTCTCGTCAGATCTCCACCCAGCGGACAAGCCCATCACAGCCACGGATCATCGACACCCACCCTGCAGCAGTTTCTTTATAGATCCGTCACAGGTATGCTGGTCCAGAGAATCTTAGACATGGGGCAGAGCGGTTCCTTGCTCTCACTGTGCCCTGCGTTCATGAGGCAGTCGGGAGGCATGGTGGGTTCTAGACTTGGCCCACCACCCTGGAAGAGCCTCACAACAAGCCAGACGACCCCCACCCACTCCAGGGCGCCGCCATCTTCCACATTCAGACTTCCCTCTCCTCAGAACTCCAACCAGACGACCAGCCCATCACAGCCCGGATAATCGACAACCACCCTGCAGCAGGTTCTTCTCCTCAACCAGCCCAGGTATGCTGGTCTAGGGACTCTTAGACATAGGGCAGAGCGGTTCCTTGCTCTCCCTTTGCCCAGCCGTTCATGGAGGCAGTCGGGAGGCATTGTTGGTTCTAGCCTTGGCCCACCACCCAGGAAGAGCCTCACAACAAGCCAGACGACCCCCCACGCCCTCCACTGGCGCCTCTATGTTCCATATTCGGACTTCCGTCTCGTCAAAACTCCACCTAGCCGACCAGCCCATCACAGCCCGAATCATCGACACCCACCCTGCAGCAGTTTCTTCCTCAATCCAGCCCAGGTATGCTGTTCCAGAGACTCTTAGACATGGGGCAGAGCGGTTCCTTGCTCTCCCTGTGCCCAGCCGTTCATGAGGCAGTCGGGTGGCATGGTGGGTTTTAGCCTTTGCCCACCACCCCGGAAGAGCCTCACAGCAAGCCAGATGACCAGCACCCACTCCACTTGCGCCGCAATCTTCCACATTCAGACTTCCCTCTCGTCAGAACTCCACCCAGCCGACCAGCCCATCACAGCCCGGATCATCGACATTCACCCCTGCAGCAGTTTCTTCCCTCAATCCAGCCCAGGTATGCTGGTCCAGAGACTGTTAGACATGGGGCAGATCGGTTCCTTTATCTCCCTGTGCCCAGCCATTCATGAGGCAGTCGGGAGGCATGATGGTTTCTAGCCTTGGCCCACCACACGGAGGAGCCTCACAACAAGTCAGACGACGCCCACCCACTCC
>JAJIBD010030049.1:0-15026 GCA_021461705.1 Cryptotis parvus
CTCTCCCTTGTCTGCTTCTCTCTCTCCCTCCTTCCCCTTTTCATGCCTCCCTCATCCCTCTCCCCCAAGCGCTCAAAGGAAAGAACAGCACATGTGACTTCAACCCAGGAAGTGAAGCTCTCAGCAAAAACAGAAATCCTTCTGGCACCTTGATCCTGGTCTGGCTCTGCAGAACTGGAGATAATTCCTGCTGTTTGCGTCACTCAGCTCACCGTATTCGTCATTGTGGAAGCCTGAGTTGAGTAAACAAGCTTGCGCGCACACATACTTGTGAGCCTGGAGAAAAGTGAGCCTTAAGCAGGACCCAAAAAAGTGAGAGAGAGCACTTGAAGAAGAGAAAGCACTAAAGAGTGGCCTGTGACGCTGGGAGAAACGGGGATCAGTCCACACATAGGGCCTCAGGGGTTCCCTTCCTCATTCAAGAATCTGTAGTGACTCTATCATCCATGTGTGTGGCGCCTCAAGTTGCTAGAGATATATAAACTCAGATATTAGAAACAAGCATATAAATAAATGGGAATAAATTATTCAATAAAAAAAAAACATATCTTTAAAATTTTATTTCTTTATTGAATCACAGTGGGACAAACCAAGCTGCCTCAGGATTGGTCTCCATCATACGGTGCTCCAACAGCCATCCCTTCCCCAATACACATTTCCCCAATACCAAAAGACATTATTAAAAGGAAAACTATGGGGGCCGGAGCGTAGCCCTGCGCTAGGTCGCTTGACCTTGCATGGCCGCCCATGCTGGTTTCTGTGGCATTCACGGCATACCATATGATCCCAACTACTGCCAGGAGGAATTCCTGAGTGCAGAGCCAGGAAAAACCCCAGCATTGCCAGGTGACCCAAAAAAAAAGAAAAAAAAAAAGAAAAGGAAAACTACTGAATCCCCTGAGAGTATATGAAAAGTCCTGTAGGCTGGGTCTGAAGGGATGTGTGTTCCCACGTTTCCCCATGTCTCCTCAATGACATTACAGATAAACTGAGACACAAAGGACAACAGCCATGACCATGTAGCTAAGACTGCAAGGAGAGTCTGAGGCAGCAGAGAAAGTCTGTGCAGACACTGAGGCAAAGAGACAGTGGCTCCAGGGCCTAAGAGGAGGGGGGAAAGTGCCAACAGAACAGAGAATTGTAATCCCAGGCCAAGTAGGATGTCTCCGGTCAAACCAATAGAAAGTAGAAGTAAAACGGTGTTACTTAAGCTGGGGTGGGGATCGGTAGGTGTTGTTTAAAGGTACAAGTCTGCAATCGTAGCGATAAATATCATAATACATACATGTAAGGCTTCCTACGGATTGCAGATTTGCACCTTAAATTAAAAATTAAATAGCTTTATTCACAAAGTATGAGGTAGGGAGAAGAGGAGAGGGAACCGCTTTCACTTGTATCACCTGTCACTTGTCTTCCCATTGTTCATCGATTTGGTGACGGGCACCAGTAACATACATCCATACATCCTGTCGAATACTAGTATAGCCTCAAGGGCATCTGCTCTCTCCAGGAACACGAGAGCCTCAGACCATTTCTTCAGGTCATGGGAATGAGGGTACTATAATTGTTACTGGGTTTTGGCATATCACATACTACATGGGTAGCTTGCCAGGTTCTGCTGTGCAGGTGGTATACTCAGTAGCAGGCTCTCATCTTGTGCATTTACTGATGCACCGGGAGAGATACGAACAACACTTATCTCATTTATCTCAACCTCTGTTTGAGCTTGTCCTACGCATACACTGTGAATAATTATTCTATATGTTGTTGGAGCTAATTCTCTAAATACGGTTGGATGAATATGTTATAAGACAAAAAGTCAATGGAGATTCTGAAATCTCCATTGTGCCATCTGAGCCCACTGTGAGGAAATTATCAGTATGTTTCCACAGACCACACGTCGTGCTCACACATTTGTAATTGTATTCCCCATACTTAATTCTATGAAATGTGATGGGATACCTGTTAGATGAGTATATCAGGTTTTTGAGATATTGTGAGGCTGCAAAGCGGCCTAGTGCGTGAGAAAGCTGGGAGCAGCTCTGCCCTGCACCTGTGTCCCTGGGTCATGGCCAACAGGCGCCAGCAGCAGTCCTGAGCAGGCTCACCAGATCTGCCGGAAGGGACTGGAGGTGGGGAAGGGTCCCAGCTCCAACTCCACGGAAGCCTGGTGAATTTGGCCACCGAGTCCCGCATACCTGGCTTTGAACTCGCCTCTCTCTTGGGTTGGGCTCTGATGAACTGTGGAGTCCAGACCTTGGAAAATGGCTATGGTTGTGGTGTGTTGGAATTTCCCAGCGTCTGAGGGTCTGATCAGGGTGGCGAGGCAAGGACTAGGAACTTGCCCCTGCTCCAGGATGCCTGATCAGCCTAGCATGGGGAGAGTTGACAGCAGTGCCACCCTGTGCCTGTGTCCCTGGATCATGGCCAACAGCTCCAGCAGCAGTCCAGGTGGGCTCACAGGACATTCCCGAGGGGACAGGAGGTGGGGAAAAGGGCCCCAGCTCCAGCTCCACCAAAGTCTGGTGAATATTGCCGCCAAGTCCCGCATATCTGGGCCTGGAACTCAGCTTTTCTCTTGGGTGGGGCTCTGAAGAGCTTGAAACAGCTAGAAGAATTCTACTTGTGGTTTTGTACCATTTTGGTGATTAGACCATTCTCTTGAGAATCTAAACGTGTTTCTCTGGGGACAGAATATGACAAAAATGGGAATAATGGTAAAAAATGTTAAATCAAAGCTCACTTTTGCTTTGTAGTTGCAAAAGTCCAAAGTATCTACTAAGTAAAAAAAAATACTATTTGTTGGATGACAGGCCTAGCTAGCTAGCTTTTACCCATGTCATTCTGAAAACGGTGCCACCACATGTTCTCCGTTACCACAGAAAGGAAAACAACAGCAATGCTGGATGAACTGGCCCACACATACCACACTTTGAGCACTAAATCCTTTCAACAGTATCCTGCTTTTGCGATAGACAATCTCTAGATTGTCAATTTTGTGATAGACAAAATTAGGAACCCCATTACTTATATATATTTATTTTAAAAGTAAACAAACTGAATAATACAGCCCAGGATTAGGTATGGGCAATTTCAAAGTGGAAGGTACCACTTGCTTTATGAGGTCAAATCTAGATACTTAATGCATAGTACAGTGAGCAAAAACAATACTGGATTATAATCATTAAATTTTCTGAGACTGGGTTTTAATTATTCAAACATTTTTAAAAGGAATGATAATTATGTAATTTGATAGAAGTGCTAATTATGACCACAATGTTATCAAATGAACATGTTGTATATCTTAAGTTTACACAATCTTTTACATCACATATACTTCCTTTTTCTAAGTAGTTTTGGCCACACCCTCAATGCTGAGACTTACTCCTGACTCTGCACTCAGGATTCACTTCTGGCAGTGCTCAGGGGACCGACCATATGGGGTGCCGGATTGAGTCCAGGCTGGCCTGAAGCAGCGCAAGCACCCTACCACTGCACTCTGCCTCTGGTTCTTACTTAAAATCTTCTTCCTATTTTTTAAATTTCTTATTTCCTTTGTTGGGTTTCTTTCTCTTTTACTTTAATACTTTCTAATGTGGGAAATTGCCTTCAGTTATTTCCTTTTAATGGTACTTATTCCCAAGACATCTAAGTTTGTGATATACATGTTTTTTCATTATTTGTTTGATCCTCTACACTATTAGCAACAACAATAGAACAGCAATAGAACTGAACCTTTATTAACTAATTGAGTAGGTGAATAGTTCATTCCTTTCACTAACTTTTTAAAAGTAATTACAGGCAAACTTTTAATGGAGGAGATTGTCTATCACAAAAGCAGGATATTGTTGAAAGGATTTAATGCCCAAAGTGCGGTACGTGTAGGCCGGTTCATCCAGCATCATTGTTGTTTTCCTTTCTGTGGTAACTTGGGGACGGCATGTGGACGGCACCGATTCAGAATGACATGGGTAAACGAGAAGACTTCCTGAGAAGTGACCCAATGGCTCAGAGTCTGGGAAAGGCACGCCCACAGCCCAGGCCAGAGAAGTGAAGGTGTTTATACTAGAAGGAGAAGGTTTCAAGGGGAAACACAAAGGGGGAAGAAAACAAAGCCCACTTTCAACGCCAAAGAGATAATGTGTCACAGAGATTGTATTTATTACTAGTAGCTCAAGAAGATAAACTTAGGCAATAAATGATTCATGAGATGGAAGACCCTGGAGAAAGCAGCAGCTTTACCCAGAGACACACTCAAGCTACTGAACACCCAGTTTGCTGCTGCCTGCAGAACACCAGGCTCAATTCCCCATGTACACAAGCAAAGAGCTTCAGAAAAGTGATTCCTCGATGAAATAAAACATTATACCAGATAATATTAAATGTCTATAATAAATCTAAGTCACCATTTATGAAAGCTCCAAAAATTAGCATCAGTTATATTGACTATGCTTAGTAGTGAATATTGAAATGTTTCTGTATAGGTCTCAAAACGCACCTGGGGGGGGCTCAGCCGGCCTGTGGTGACGTTAGTGAACCGTGGGCAGACAGTATGCTGAGTGCCAAAGAGAGGCTAGCACCAAGTTGGAAATTCAGTAACTGGGAAATACAGGTGCTTTATCCTCTTTTTCCTTTTTCTGACTTTGGGACCACTCCTGATGGTGCTCAGGACTCTCCTAGAGGAGGGTGGTCACCCCTGGGCATTGTTGGAAAGGTGGACCCAGGCCTCCTGCAAACATGAGCCTTTGAACTACCCTGTGGCCTTTCCAGGGGCGGGGAGAGAGCTCAGCAGTCCTGGTGTGGGACTGAGTTCAAACCCTGGCACCACATGGCCCCAGCGTGGCTGTAGCCCTGGTCTTCTAACACTGTGGGGGGGGGAATATCCCTGGGGGGATCCTCCACACTCTAAGGCCTGCAGACAGGCCACATTATCAGGCTTCCCACTGAAACACCAGTCAAGTTGGCCAAGAATATGGGAAGGCCTGACCCCATGTCTTCTGAACACTGCTTTGGAGGTTGTCCTCCTATCCCCTCCCCTGAAACCTATGTGTATTAGGGCCCGCAGTATTTCATTTCCATTAGTATCGTGAGTTTAAGATCAGTATGCCCATTTCTGACAGGCCTCCATTCTGTCCTCCTTGGAGGATGTAGAGATCTTATAAAAGGGAAGGAATGACTGCAAAGTGCATGCTGGGCCCAGACAGCTGAATACAGGCTTAGCCTCTCCATCCTGGCTCAATCCCCAGCATCACACAGTTCCCCAGACACCATCTGGAGACCTCTCACTTGAAGTCCCCTAGCTCTGGCGGTGCCCATAACTGCAGGGCCAAAAGAGCACTGCATCCTTAGGGCCTTGCATTCAACTGTGGCTGCTTTGGCCAAGAACTTCTGCAAGTGAGCCCTGGCTCCCTCTGAGAGCCCCTAGGGAGTCCCCAGTAAGTGGGTGTGATCTGCTCAGACAAGCAGTGCTCCCGTCTTCAGCTTCAAGAAAGTCCCGCCTCAGGAGGTGACAATAATCCTGCTCTAGGCCTGACTGCAGGATTCTCCCCTAACCCTGGCTCTCCAGGGAGGTAGACATGACCTGCTCAGAGCAAGGAAGGAAAGCTCAAAGGATTCCGCTTTGCCAAAAAAACCTTTATTTTCTTTCTGAGTCATCCGCAGTTTGAATATGTGCTTTAGTTTAGCTCATTTGAATGGCCTTCGGGGTGGAGGGGAGGAGAGCGGGGAGTGGGGAGCAACCAGCGGGGGAGGGGGCAGCAGGAGGAGCTCATGGTAGTGCAGGCACAGACCTGGACCTTCACTGAGGTGGGGGCCGCGTAATTCTTCATGTGAGAGGATTGCACGCGACGCCATGCCCATGAACACATATGAGCACTGAATAAAGCCTGCTGGCATGTTAACAGCTTGGTATCACATTCATTTCCTGGATTGGTATGGCACGAGTTATTTCAGTGGGGGAAGCTGGGCAAGCTACAGGGCACTGGGACTGTTTATGCACCTTCTTGTAGAGTCTAATTTTTTTTCTCAAAAAGTGCCGGAGAGGGCCGGCAGAGGGGCCGAGGCGATAGCACAGTGGGTAGAGGTTTGCCTTGCACAAGGATGACCTGGGTTCAATCCTGGCATCCCATATGGTCCCCTGAGCACCGCCAGGGTAATTCCTCAGTGAAGAGCCAGGAATAACCTCTGAGTATGCGGGAGTGACCCAAAAGAAAAAAAAAGTATGAACAGAAATAAGGTGGCAGAATAGGGTGACCCTTTAGTTACATGCTCAAAGCTGTTGAGAAAGAGAAACTATGAAAGAGAAAAAGGGGAGGGCATGGATCTGAGAGACAGAACAGCAGATAAAGTACTCCCTTGCAACTGACTATCATGGGTTTGAATTCCAGCACCACATAGAGCTCCTGAGCCCCACTAGGAGTGATGCTGAGCACAGAGCCAGGAGTAAGCCTTTAGCACCCCAGTGTATTGAAGGAAAGGAAGGAGGAAGAAAGGTGGGAGGAAAAGTGGGAAGAAAGGTGGGAAGGAAGGAAGGGAGGGAGGGAGGGGAGGGAAGGAGGAGAGGGAGGGGGAGGGGAGGGAGGGAAAGACGGGGAGGGGGGGAAACTCAAGAACTTTTGTCAAGCAAAAATCCTCCAGGCTTATCTCCCACCACTCCCAACTTCTCTGTGGCCACCAGATACTTCTTAAAAATCTGAGCCGCTGGCTCATTCAAGTTCACCCACCATCTGAAGGGACCCTGCAGTCCCTTAAAGTGTCCTTGGCCCCTTACCTCCCTGCCTTTAATCCTCCTCTCCTAGGCTCACTCAGCAGGCACTGCCAACTACACGTTTTCCCTCCCCTTCTCACTCCCCTTTCAAGTCAGCAGCTGAGGTGCACAGATTCTGTGGGTCTTTCTTTCCTGCCCAGGGTTCAGTTTCTCTTGCCTCTCTGTCCAAGGACATTTATCTGTGTCCAGAGGGCTCCCAAAAAGAAACAAAAAGGTCAGAGCAGAGACTTGCACTAGCCTCAGATTTGCGAAGCCTACTCTGGAGTGATCCCTACCCTCCACCTGCCACATTGTCCTGAAACGCTACCGTCATGCGTGGTCTCCCCTTTTTCTGAGAGTGTTCTGCAAGAGAAATGATTTTCTCTCTCCTCTGGCCCTGGGCACCCAGCAGAATGCCACAGCGGGTCAGTCGATGACAAATCTATATCTAGCCTGACCCTAGAAGACAGACTCCACAGCCCCACCTGGCTTAGCAGCAATGGCGTCACATCCTAAACCATGAGGCCCAATGATTTACCTTTTCCAGAGACTATAAAAAGGCAGCCAGAGAAATCACGGCACCTAGAGTCAATGAAGACCAGAATAGCCTCCAAACCCTGCTGAGTTAAATAATGGGATAAATAACTCCCCAGATATGCTTCAGTTTCCACTGTGATGCTTTTTTCTGTTGTGGTTCATTATTTTCTAAATTTAGGATGGGCCTATGTTGGAAACAACTCTCCAGATATAATCGCCTTTAGCCTGGAATCAGAGGGAGTGGGAGCTGGGCCAGGGGCTGCCTGTAGAGAGAAGATTCTAAGTGCAGGTCTCCAGCCATTGGGCAGCTTTGTCCCAGGTGGCCATTTGTGGGCACTGAGGGAGCGCCCTTCACACAGATCTGCTTTTCCAATGAGCTGACATTCCAAGGCAGTGGATGGGCAGTATCTGTAAATTCAGAAAAATATTATTTTGGTAAATGCCAACCTCCTAACTCAATACAGCTCCTTCTTCTATTTATAGCTAGGTAGCTGCATATGAGAAGCAGTGGACAGTGAAGGAGGAGCAAGGAGATTCTCGGTGACTTTCTACCTGGACTGCGTTCTTAGTAGAAGGATGAGAATACTTAAATAATGCTGAGCGACAGCACACAGCCAAAGTGGGTGTCTGTCTTGCACATGGCTGAACCAAGTTCTATCCCTGCCATCCCATATGGTCCCTCAAAGCACCACCACGAGTAATTCCCTGAGTACAAAGTCAGGGAGTAACCCCTGAGCATTGCCAGCTGTGACCCTCCCCGCAAAATAAAGAAAAAAGAAATACTTAAATGAAAGGATTTAATGAGGAGAGGGTCAGGTGGAGGGAATGCAACTGGTTTTGTTTTGTGGATTTTTTTTCAAACTAGCAGATAGGAAACTCCCACTTTTGTAAATATATTCCAAACAGGGTCAGAGAGATAATCTGAGGTAAAAAGTCACTTGCCTTGTTTGAGGCCAACTGATTCCAATCCCCAGCACCACATATGGTCCCCTGAACCCTGGCAAGAGTGACCCCTAAACACAGACCCAAGAGTAAGCCCTGAGCAACATCAGGTGTGACCCAAAAATAACAATAAAAATCCTAACTTATAAATCCTTTCTTCCAGACTGGCTAATTTGTGATGCGAGGGCTAAAATCTCAAAATGATCACCCTAAAAGGACTTGGCAAGCCTCCTGATGGGCACAGCGGGCAGAGCACAGTGGCTGGGCGCAGTAGGTATGGCACAGCAGGCAGGGCACCACGGACAGGGCAAGCGGGCAGGGCGCAGCAGACAGGGGCGCAGAAGGGCAGGCGCAGCAGGCAGGGCACCAGCGGGCAGAGTGCAGCGGGCAGGGGCGCAGCAGACAGGCGCAGCCCGTGCCCACTCCAGCGGCTCTACTGATGAGCCAGACAGAGGTACATCCCAAGAAAAGGAGGAGAACTTCCTGCAGATTCCGCAGCTGGAGTGCTGCCTGGGTTTCCCCTACACCTCCAGGCCATCATCAGAGACTCACTACCTCAGAGAACACTTGGGCTTCATGACTCCAGGCCCTCTGTGTAACCAGTGAGGATGCTCAGACCAGAAACGGTGACCTGATGTGCCAGAAGTTTCAGCAGGTAGCTGACTCTGCAGTGTCAGGATATTTTACCCAGTTGAGGCAGCGACTAGGGCTGAGATGTTTCCTCCTCCAGCACAGTGGGGCTGCCCTGAGCTCCTCCTCTTGGAGAGGCCCTTCAGGGACCTGTCTGCAGTCCAGGGGCTTCCCATATGTTCTGAGTTCTATGTTCTCAGTAACACAGAACAGTTACTGAGAGCAACACTAAACTTGCTTTTCCGTTTTGTTTTTTTTTAATTTAAGCAAAAAGGAAAAATAAATAACCCAGTGTCTTGGGGATGACTAACAATTTCTAATACAACTATGTATAGAGCCAGTTGCAGGACTATTTGGAAAGTTTCCTATTCTTTTTCCCAAAGCCCACATGCTGCTCCAGGGAGCTTGAAAGACTTTGCCCTGACACTTTCCACTTCCGCATCCCCGTTACCAGGGATGTAAATGGGGTGCGGAGGATGAGAGAAAACTTCCTGGAGGCCGCTGAGCTCAGACTGGGCTGACCTCGCTGGAGGAGGCTCTGTCCATCAGGCTGGAGGAGGAAATCTTGCTTCCTCTTAAAGTCACCCCAAAGGTGCAGGTACAGAGGCATGTGTAGGAAGTCAGTTCATTGTTGCTGAAGTCACGGGCTGTTTCTTACAACTCTGATTACCTCGGTGCAGAGAAGAGAGGAGAGGGGGTTGGAAAGTTTCCTCAGACACTTGGAAAGCAAAGGGCATTAGCCTAGGCATCGCCCTGGACTCCAAGGTCACACTGATGCTCACAGTCAAGAAAGCCAGAAGCCAAGGCACCCCAAGAACCTTGCCCTCCCTAAGCAAAGTGGATGGCGCCACACTGCCTAAAGCAAGCAAGACACATGTCTCGTTTTGAAAGCTACTGCTCTATGGTTCAAATGGGACTATTCAACAAGCTTGGGAGGGAGCCCAGGGGAAGCAAGGCATTTCTGGGAACTATTGTTAGCTTGGAGAAAAAAAAAACACCACACTGTAAACATGTATGGGGAAATGGTCTGGAGTAACTTGAAGTTGCCCAAGATCCCCTGTTGAGAACTTTTACTCATTATTCTTGTTATTGTTATTATCGGAGATATTCCCTCCCTACACATCCTTCCTTGTCCTGGCAGGAGATATGTCTTGATCAAAAGCAAAGAATATTCACTCTCCCTTCCAATTATGAAGGACGAGCTGGTTGGGGGTGAGGGGTGGGGAAGAAGCACGCTGTCACAGCATTTTTCCACCATTAGTAAGGAGCAGGAATTTTTACAGGCATGAGCCAAGCAGAATAATTCATCCAAAGAGTAACTTCCAAAATGGAGAAATACTAGGCCCATGATTTAGAAAGCTCCAAAGAACCATTTAGAAGTGAGGCATGAAAAATCAGTGCTTTCTATCAAACCCACAGAGAAAAGACACCTCACACTGCAAGGGACAGCCCAGCCTCAGGTAGGAGTTTACACAATAGGAGTAATATAAATAGGGAATTCTGAAAGGGAGGCTCGCGACCCCCTCTTTCCCTCCGCCCCTTCCCCATTCAGTGAGACCTGATTCAGCCTTGTTTTGCCTGCCATGACTTCCTGAACTCAAATGTGCCCATGACCTGGGTTCAAAAAGTCCTATGATCCGAAGCCTTCCTGGGTCCTACTCCACCTTTCCTTTGTGCTCCAACACCTTCCTCCTACTACTATAGAAAAGAGCTTCTGGTACATGAAAATTCAAAAGTCAATGTTTTCTTGATGAGTAATCTAAGAAAAAGGTCTGGACCCAAGGACAGGATTTGGGAAAAGATAGTCTTTACTCCACAGATGCCAGGACCAGGCCCAGAAAGCCTATCCTGGGAGACTGTCTTTCTGCAGAGAAAATGAGAATTCACTTCTAGTGACTTTTAAAAAAAAAAACCATCTTTGAGGATATAACACTTCAAATCCCACCCAAAAAGCAAAGGAGCACTGGGTACATTCTCTTCTACTTCCTCCATAGATAAATTCTGCGTCACCCCTTAAATCTTGACCTCCAAAAGTAAAAGTACACACCGTTCTTGGGACATAGTTTTCTCCAAGGTAGGGTAAGTGCTAAAGTCAACCAGAAGAAAAATAGGTTCTTCCAGGTCAGGAGGCCAAATTGGTGGAAAGCACTTTCGGGATTTATCCACCGACTGTGTCCTTTCCCCTGGTCATCCCTCTTCCCTTGACCTGACCACCCCTTCACGTGGAAAGAGATTGTAAGAACAGCCTCCCCTTCCCTCCAAGACCTCTCACCCTACCCTCCTTTTCAGAATTATTTGCTTGCGGGTGTGGCAATCGCCTTCCCCAGCCAGCCTCCCGAAGCCAAATTCTCCACCTCAAGGCTTCACCACCCCGCCCCAGCAGCTGGCTTTGTTGCCAACAAGTGGGAACTCTTTTCTAATGGGCCAGAGGGGTAAACACAGTGAGGGGCAGTCAACCATGGGACACCGCTGGCCAGCTGGCTAAATTTGTGAGTTTTAGAAACCTGTTTCCGCTCCCCTGACTAATAATACTTACTCATGTGCCGGCTGGCGGGCAGAGACCCTCCTGCCACATCTGTGGGTCACTTAGAACAAAAAACGCTGACTCTCCAGATTGCCAAACTCACTAGCAGCCAGGGTGAAGAAAGCCGGCCCAGCCACCACAGAGAAAGCAAGGGCTCTACACCAACCCCCCAGGAACAACATTCCTTCCCCTCCCAACTCAGATAACTGGAGGTGGTCTGCCTAACAATAGTAAGGAAGCAGATACATGTGCCTTTACCTTTCTAAGCCGAGGCAAATCTATTCACAAAAATGGGTATGTTTAAAAGAGAGTCAGCAGGTTTAAATGCATGGAGAATTGAGAGTATTTCTGGTAGCCATGATAGGCTTCTCGTGGGTTGTAAGAATTAGTAAACAAACAGATGAGTGAGTAAAATGAATGGAAGCGACTGATAAGGAGACTTTGGGAGTAACAGGGAGGCGCAAGCCTGTATTCTAGGGAATTTACTCAAACAGATACTCCACCATCAGCTAAAATGACTAATGAACAGATTGAACATATTATGGTTCCTCTGTGATCTTGGGGTGACAAATACTTTATGTCAGTGTGCAAATAATAACCACGGCTAGCTGGCTCAGTGTGGTGGAGAGCACTCAAGGCCTTGCAAGTGTGAGGCACCCTGGATAGAGACTGGCATCACACATTATTGACACACACACACACACACACACACACACACACGATGATGATGATGATGATGGAGTGAACTTCTCTTTATGTATATGGATATAAAATTCTATCTGATATATATTTTGCAATGAAGATATCAAGGTTTGGGACAAAACTGGAAGGATAGTATACTACTATTTATGTGAACAAGAATTTTTTGAATTTCACTTATAGATACAAATACATAGATTTCATCCCCTGGTCGGGTTAAGAACTGATAGTGGTCTCATTAGTAATAGTCATAGAACAGAAATAGATGACTATGGACTAGATATAGATAGAAACTTAACTCCTATGTAATCTTTGATATCTTTTTTATGCCTTGTACATCACTTCGGATCACTTGATCACTTGAACTCCAGTATTCATCTATTTGCTCCGAGCGGGCGCCAGTAAATATTTCCATTGGACTCCTATCACGTGCTAATGTAGCCCAATGGCATCTGGTTGATTCAGGAATATGAAGAGCCTCACAAAAACCCTTCAGGAGTCTAATATAAGGAAGCCCTGACCATCTTGTAGTGGGCGGCCACGTGATCTTTTGACATCCTCGGGGATCCAGTCGTAATCGCTCTAGTCCAGCGGTTGTTCCAAATCGTATTGGCATGTCCAGCCCCATCTGATTTTCGATGCCTTGGCAAACGAGACAGCCGTCCCTGATTCTTGAATAGCGAACGGAGGTCAGAACTCCGGATTCCTTCCTCACTTGAGTGAGATGATATTCCAAGCACAGTTTTTCGAATTCCTCCTCTGGAGACCCAAAAAGTACTCCTCATCCTGCTTTCTCCTAGCCCAGGTCTCTGAGGCTTATGTTAATGCAGGAGAAACAGTGGAGATTCAAGAGATCGAGCCGCGAGGCACGTCTTTGTCCTTTTAGCCATTTCTTTCGATGCCTTTGAAGGCATTCCATGCCGCCTTCCTCCCCCGCGTAGCTCAGGTTTTAGGTCGTTCATCAAGCTGACTTCTTGACCTAGGCAGGCCACATAATCTGCTGCATTCAGAGATGTTTGTTCCCATTGAGAAAGTGAATGGGGCCTCGAAATCCAGATCATTTCATTTTCATAAACATTAGTTTTCTTTAGATTCAGCTGTAGACCTATCTTTCCACTATCTCCCTTAGCTGGGTCAGCCAGCATTTGTGCCGCTTGGCTAACGTTTCGGAGTTATTAGTCATGTCAGTAGCAGCGGAGGTGGAAAAAAGATGCTTCCACCATCTATCTTCACTCCCCATTCCTTCCCATTTCTAATTGTCTTATGATGTTCTCGCGGGGTGGCGCTGAAGAGTTTTTGGTGAAATGGTGATCATCCCCCCTGTCAAACCCTTTGACATCAATGCATCACTTCTTAGTAGAATGGTGAGATCCTGGTGGTGAAGCCTAATACAGCTCACGAAGGATCTTGATGTAATGTTTGAACCACCCTGTTTGGCTAGCTTCTGAAGTGACTGTTTAGTCCCACAGAATCAAAGGCTTTCTTTTAATCAATGAACGTAAGACAGAGTGGTAAGTACTTTGTACCCTCTACAAACCTCAATGAGCTTTACTGTGAGGATATTGATTGTTGGTGAATCTTCCAGAAGGCCAGGTTTAGCTCGCATGGCTGTCCTTCATCTAGTGTTCTGCCAACCCTGTTCAGATGACTCTGTAAACAGCTGTGATGACAGACAAACAGGCAGTGGATGTACGATAGTTGCTTCGCTGTTGTGAATGTCTCCCTTCCTGAACAGTAGGTAAACTTCCGTCCCGTTGGTTTTCCATTGGGAGAGTGCAATGCATTGAGAAAAGTATGGTGAAGAGCAGCTAGTGTATTGATGAGCAATTTATGGTAGATCCTTCAGGTGTTCTGGTCTGACCCTCTGAGTCTGGGCCTCGGTGCTGTTCTCTTTCTTTGCTCGACATGATGGTATTTCCAGAGTTCAGAAGGGAGAACAACGTTGGGAATGAGACAATCCATCCTTGTGGAATTTAGTATAAATGGGCAGGTAAATGGTCCACAGATTTGAGTAGAAGTCCTAGAACCTCCATTGCCTTTCTGGAAGATGATATACATCAGTGCTGGCACTGGAGGGCAGTTCATCTTGGTCTTTAGAAGGTTCGTAGCTCACAGGTGCAGGCGGTGTGAATGCTTCCCCGCTTCGCCTGCATCTTCCAGCATTACACTTTTCTGTCTTTGAGGTCTTCTTTTATTCATTCTCTACAATCTTTAGCAAGCGTCGACGCTAGCATTTGGTCTCCTGAGGCTAGACCTTCCTGCACAGCTACTAATGAGCTCGAGAGTTTCTGCCAAGACAGGCGGCCCTTTTGTGCTCTTCTCCTCTCTCGGGCATTCTACGTACAATCATGTAGGTGCTGAACCAGTCGGTTGCATTCTTCATCAATGTGCGCCAGTGGTAATATCTTCCCATGTTGCTGTAATGGTGCCAAAGAGTTCTAGCTGGTGGTCATTCTGGAAGCCCTCTCTTAAACTTTGGAGCCTCTTTCTCCCCTTATGGGCAGCAGAATTTTGCATGAAAGAGACGGGTTTGTCCGATCCTGTTTGGAAATTTTGGGGACGATAGTAATATTGGCCAGACAAAACAAGTTAATTGAAGATGATTCGGTCGTACTCATGGGAACTTTCCACCAGGAGATTCCCATGTCCAACTTTTCTTTTTGGAACTGAGAGTTTCCTCACAGTGAATGTTTGGTGGACATGATGAACTAGATAGCCCTCTCTCACCCCCGTTCAGCCCATTCCCAGGCCAATGGGTCTCAATTGTGGAGTTCTTCAAAGCGATCTCTTGGTCCTATCTTGGCATTACAAAATCACCCCACTTTAGGATCTTGTAGAAGTGTGATCTTTCTTTATAGAACTCCCCCAGTTCCATGTAGAATTTCTAACTTTCATCTCCCCCTTGTATGTGGATGTTGGTTCGTAGACAATGAAGCATAGAAATTGCTG
>JAJIBD010030068.1:0-22609 GCA_021461705.1 Cryptotis parvus
ACCTGGCACCAGATTGAATATAGCTCTGATAGTTAGCAACTACCATTGGATGTAAACTGTCCCAGAGAGATCTGACAATACAGCAGAGCCCAGTTGCAATCAGCAGTAGTCCTTGCTCCCCAAATTATTCAGTACTATAAAAAAGTAAGTAATTAATGTAAATCCAGTAACATTTTATTTTGAGAGTTGTGAACACATGTTTCTAACTCATCACATATATCATTTATATCAATTGTATTCTATATGTTTCAAGGGGATGATGTTGTTCATTAGAAATATTTTTAGTAGATTATTTTAGTGTTTGAGATTACCTTTCAAGCTAACATATAAATCTGATGAAATGTAGAATTAATCTTAGTTGTTGTTTCCTAACTTAATGATGATAAGCAATCAGTTTCTTTCTTTGTCTTCATTTTGTTTGCTTATTCTCTGTATTAGGCCACATGCAAACAGTACTCCAGAACATCTCTAAAATTTTTGAGATTAGGTTTCACACATAAGTTACAAAGGATCAAGAAAAGCCCTCTACATATAAAGCATGCACTCAGCACATGGAGATATCTGTCCACTAATTTATTTCAGAAAACAAAATAATAAAACATCTCTTTTCTAGAATTGTTAAGGCTAATACAGTCAGATTTTATTTTTAATGATTTTGGTTCTCTTCAAAACAAGTATATTTCTTTAGTGACCATCATGTGTGCGTGGTTGACCTGGGTTTCATCCTTGCCATCACATCTCATAGTCAGTGAGCACCACTAGGATCGATTCTGAACAGTCAGGTGTAAACTCTGAAGACTATCCTGTGAGGCCCCAAATTAGAAAGAAATAAAGCACAAACAAGCGAACAAATTATGTTTTTGATCTCAATCTCTAAATTTTTCAGAAGTTTATTGAATATTTGAATTTTGTTTCTTAACTTTTTATTTTACTACTCCTTTCCTTTGACTTCTGTTACCATATATAACCTTTGTTATCTCATGCCTGTATAACTAAATTATCCAATTTAGTTTTGATTCTTCTAATGAATAAAATTAGCTAGCATTGTCTATGGAATCTACATATTATATAAAGAATGTTTTCCAGACTTCAATGGAAGGTGGAAATTTCAGGGACATCAGTACCATATTGAGCAAATAGAGCTCAAGAGGACTGTGTGTCAGTCCTCATTTTCTATCACGTATGATGATCAGACTCATCATTAATGCTTGATTATGTATAATTTCTCAGGTTAGCAGACCAAGATTTAATGATTTAAATATAATCCTTGACCCTTCTTTCCAACCAGGTTTGTTTCACCTCAAAACAGCCAACCTCATTAAAAATGGGGGAAGATATGAACAGAAACTTTGACAAGGAAGAAATTCGAATGGCCAAAAGGCATAAGAAAAAAAATGCTCATCATCACTAATCATCAGAAATGCAAATCAAAACAACAATGAGATATCACCTCACACCACAGAGACTGGCCCATATCCAAAGGGTAAAAGCAACAAATGCTTTGGCATGGATGTGGGGAAAGGGGACTCACATATTGTTGGTGGGAATGTCGACTTGTCCAACCTTTCTGGAAAACAATATGGACATTCCTCCAAAGATGAAAGTGAGCTCCCTTTTGGCCCAACCATACCACTCCTGGGAATATAGCTTGGGAAGCCAAAAACATACAGTGGAAACACAATCTGCACTTTTATTTTCATAGCAGCACTATTCACAATAGTCAGAACCTGGAAACAACCGGTATGCCCAAGAACTGATGACTGGATAAAGAAACTATGGTACATCGACACAATGGAATACTATGAAGCTGTTAGGGAAAAATGAAGTTATGAAATTTGCCTATAAATGGATGGACATAACTTTCATGTTGAGTGAAATTAGTCAGAAGAAAAAAGAGATAGATATAGAATGACTGCATTTATTTGCATGTTGCATATAAATGTATAAATCTATACATTATTATGACACTAAAATCCAGTGTCAGGTGAAACGTGGATCGGTCCTACCAAAGTGGAAATTACCACAAGCATGTGTGGAGTCAGAGGGTTAGGTAAGACAGAGGAGGAAACATGTGTGAATAAAATGTCAAAAAAGGGCTAAAAAAACCAAACTAGAATTGAGCTAATATTAAATACGAGGCAAAAAAACAAAAGCACATGATGGCCTCTAAGTGTATATAGTGCAACCCACAATGTGTACTAGAAGGAAAAGAGAGAGAGAGGAGAGAGAAAGGAGATAAAGAACCTGTTATTTAGGCGGGCTATGGGGAGGGAGGGAGTGGGGCCATTTGGTGGTGGGAATGGGCACTGGTGGAGGACAAAGTGCCTGAACACTGTGTGACTGAAACCTCTAAACATGAACAACATTGTAATTGTATATCTCACAGTGGTATAATAAAATATTTAATTAAAATATAGTGTCTTCAGAAAGGTATTTGTCATATTTCTTTTCCACCATTCTTGATCACTTGATCACTTGACATCCCGTACTCATCGATTTTTTGCTTGAGTGGGTGCCAATAACATTTCAATTTATCTCTGTTATGTGCCAGTGTAGCCCAATGCCATCTCTGCTTGCTCCAGGAATATGAAGATCCTCAAACTGTTTGTTCAGAGGTCTTGACAGAAGTAGATGACCATCCTGTAGGTGGGCCGCCATGTGATCTTTGATGTTCCTGATCGCGAGAAATACTGAGGCGAGGCACCCTGCATAAAAATTCGGAGCAGGGTCAGGGTTCCCTTCTAATCCAGGATATCGGCAGCTTTCGGAGGGGAGAAAGACACAAGAATCTGGTGAAGTTACAAAATGCTTTACTTAACACAGGTTCAGGCATACAAATCAGCAATAGGAAAAAACCCCCCTACTTAGTGTTGCTGGCTAGGCCCGGCCACTGGTAGGCCAAGATGGCGCCACCACGTTTTAAGGTCCTGTAGAGAGGTGACAGAGACAAGGCACCAGCAGAAAAGGAGAATAGGAGAGGCGCACAAGAGAGTGTGCAAGAAAGGAAGCAAGGATATTTTTATATTCCTGGAAAAGCTGAACTCTGACTCAAACAGAAAGCCATCAGGGCCAAGTGCCCTCAGGTAGTTTTTCCCAGGACCTCACTTAGGCTCTTGAGATGTTAACGTTACTGAGCCAAGATCTGTCTAGGAAATGCCTTTGTATGGTAGAGAGGAGTTTCCGAGGTGAACTGTATCTCAGAATAAAAGGCATGCATCTGTATCAAAGAATATTCTATAGCCAGTTAAATATTTCTCAAAGCCTTCACAAGAGTCTTGTCTTTACTTTATGGTAGTCTGTATTTTAGCTTTGACTTATCAGAGAGCCATGCTTGCTTCCTTGGAGGCAAACAGCATTTCTCTCTGGTCTAATTATTAGAGATCCAACGTGGCCAGCCAAATATACCGGTGAGGATCTAGCTAGTCCCATGATGATTGTGTCAGCATTAGAGAATATTTATACCAGCCATTATAGAATACGTGCTCAGATAAAGCTGCCACTTTCAAACTTGTCCTCCTGGGGCCAGAGCGATAATCCAGCAGGTAGGTGTTTGCCTTGCACCCAGCTGGCCCATGCTGGCTTCGGTTCAATCCCTGGCATCCCCATATGGTCCCCCCGAGTACCGCCAGGGAGTAATCCCTGAGTGCAGAGCCAGGAGAAACCCCTGAGCATTGCCGTATGTGACCCAAAAAAGCAAAAAAAAAAAAAAAAAAACTGTCCTCCTCCTATCTACAAAGTGACCTGTGGGGAGGCAACTCCAGGCCAGATGCAGAGGCTCTGGGGAGGTGTACTGCCCCGTGGGATCCAGTCGGTAATGGCTCTAGTCCAGAGCTTGTCTCAAGTCTTTAAAACGATTTTTTTTTTGTCGTTTCAGTTCATACCCAGCAATGCAGAGGAGTTACCCTTTGCTTTTCAATCAAGAATTACTCCTTGGCGGTGCACAGAGGCTATAACGGGATGCCAAAAGATTGAACCCGGGTCTCCTGCCACATGCAAAGGGAACAACCTCCTTCCTGGACTGTCACACGGCTTACTTTTCAAATGTTAGTAGGGAACTAACTGAAAGTAGCATTTTAAATTAGATGTTCACCAAGTGTTTTGATAAATAGAATCATCTAGTTCCAATTATAAAGAAAAAAAGAATATACAGACTGAAAATAAAATATTGATAATCTCTAAATTATGGCAACAAGGAACAAATTAATCAGAAAATGTGTTACTTTAAACACTGTGACAACCGATGATAATAAATGAGGGCTTGCAAGAATTTAAACTATAAAATGGAAAAAATGAAAGGCCCAGACATTTGTGCAAGATTTTAGATACATACTTTAAACATTGGCCTTGAAAATAAACTGCATACTGGAAAAATATACTTGCTGAAGATGACACAACTTTAGAAGATAAAAAGAAGCCCTCAAATAACTGAGTCCTAGCAAGAGAGCCAGTTAAAAAGTCAATAACCAGTTATGATGCTTGTGCGAGTGCCTGCAATTAATTATGCATTTGTTATGTTTCACAGTTTAGTGGTTTTCACACCAGCCAGTCAGTATGTACTTATTTTTTTTAGAAACTGCAGCTAAAGGAAAAGTAGGAGAGCACTATTCTCCATGACCCTAGCTGGCTGCAATTCACAGCCAAGATATCTGCCTTGAGCAGAAGCCAGACTTCTTTGAAAACAAGATATGGAAAAACTGCCAAAATACTACATTAAGAGTGGCATAATGATATATATTACATATATAATACATATATATGCATATATATTAAAGAACATGTCTGCTCAAAATCTACAGTTCCTCACTTAATAGATTATATTCTTATACAATTAGTCTTACCTGTCATTTTGTTCTACAGATTTATAGATAGTGAAGTTCATAAAAAATTTACTCTAAAAAATTATAACTTTTTTTATAGGAATAAAATTTGAATACAATAAAAAAATCTCTAAATGTAAAAACTGGAAAATATTACGGTTTTTTTAGAATTATCTTAGAGTGTTGTGAAACAAATTAATTTGAATAGCATATAAGGCAGAATGAGCAGGAGCTTATTGAAATAGTTCAAGAAATACTAAACAAGGTAGTTTATTTAAGTACATTTAAAATACATTGTAAGTATTAATAAAAATGTAGATACAAATTATAAATATCTATAGACAAATAAAAAGTCAAACATCCAATTTCCATAAGTCATGATCAGAGAAAAATCATTTTGTTGTGACAAATTACTCAACATCTATTTTTTCAAAATATATTATGGATTAACATTATCTTCAAGTAACAAGTAGATACCGCTATTGAGGCAGCCTGGGGTGGGCAGGAGGGGGTGCTGGTACATTGGTGGTGGGAATGGGCCACTGGTGGAGGGATGGGTGCTGGAATACTGTACTACCAAGAACCAATTATGAACATCTTTGTAATCTGTATGTCTTATGGTGGTATAATAAAAAAAATTTAAAAAAAGAAGTAACAAGTAGAACACATGCACACAAACCACATCACAATGATTGAGATTATTGTAATAGTCATTTTAAATCAAAAATCAAAATTTTAAAATTAGTGAAAATAGATTTATTCTAGAGTGAAAGACTAAGTTTTAGATGTTTAAATATTATTTGTTATTTTTGGTGTTTATTAATTCATTGTTAATGTTCTTCTTTGTTTTTTAAAAACAAGCAGTGATCAGGGCTTAAACTTGACTATGTACTATGGGATCATTCCTAAAGGTGCTCAGGGGTTCCAAGCATTGAGTCTTGCTCAGCCATGTGCAAGGCAAGCGTCCTCTCTTCTATTCTATCTCTCAGACTCTCATATGTGCTCATAATGACTAAGGAGTTCTGTATTGGAGTGTATTGAGTTATCAAATCATGTACTAAATGGAGGCTATAGGTGCATTGGACTTAGTGAAAGTCCAATTGGACCAATATGAAAAGGCCAGATTCTGTGCAGAATATCCAAATAAATATTGAAGAAGAGATAAAACTACGCAGCAGATAATGAAAAATGACTGATTTTTCCTGAGGGGATGCGGGAGGTAACTGTTTTTTTTTTTTTGATCAGAAAGTATTTTTAGAGCTGTGAAGGTCTACAGGAGACATAGAAGGATGTTCTATAATAATCACATTGAGGGAAAATAAACTTGGGAACAGATTCAAAGGTTGGCTTATTCTTATAAACCACATGATAATCCAAATTATCAAATACTGAAAAATAAATAGAGGAAGGAGAGCTAGTGATAATTTGAACAGGAATTTGCTAATACTATACTGCCAAGAGCTGTAACTAAACAGTCAGATGCAGAAGACATTGAGTAAGAGATAGAAAAGTGGTATATTAAATATAGAATTTTAAAGGATCTTAATTATTGTTTTTGGTAAAATATTATTGAATAAATATCATTGTGGCTATTAGATTTGGAAGAGGTAAAATGGAAGTCACATAATTATAAACACAAAGAGATAACGTAGATTATTCTGAGGGGAAAAATACAAGTGTATAAATTACAAAAGATTATAAACTTTTAATCTGTTCACATGATATTTTTCTTTCCCAAGAAATGAACTGTTCTGAGAATGACTTCATAGTCCAACAATCTGGCATATTTTGAATATTTGGAAATTAAATCAGAGTATAAAAATTTGGCATGGCTAAAAGTATTTGGAATGGCATCGCAGTTAAAAATCTGGCTAGTCATAGATTATTGGAAACCATATCATAGCTAGAAAATATGGCCTCCTCCTGTATATTTTAGAAATTAAATCAGAGCAAACAACTTGGCTATTCAAAATGATCTGGGAAAGTTAATCATAATATAGTGATTTGGAACAAGTTTAAATATTTGGAATACTATCTCTGTCCAAATCTTGATACTGCACCAGAATCACAATTTTCAAAATATGTTCCATGGTAACTTTTATAAATGCCCTTGCAATTTTAAGACTGACATTTTATGATTTTTTGTAAAAACCATTGAAAATTATTTTTTACATCCATCACTCAGGGATTTTTAAGGGTACTATTGTCCTATAAAGCAGAATAATTAATGACTATTGTGAGTCATCTTTGTAACATACTAAACTAAATTTAATATATAAACATGATTGAGGGGCAAGAGAATTAAGGTGTTAAATTCAGTTAATATTAAAGAAATGAGCTTAAACACAAAAAGAAGGTAAATGAAAGAAAAAATTGATGGCTTAGAATAATTGACATGCCCACCCCACCCCCAGATAATAAGTGGTAGGAGGGAGAGCTGTCTATTGTAGAATGTTCATCCTGAGATGCACAGTCTACTGCTGTATGCCTGTATCCATCCATCTATGCTAGTGAAAGCTAATAGCTCTAAAAAGATTTGGATTTACAACCTTAGAGTCCACATAACAAAGCAGGGGAAAAAGAAGAATGAGAGCCAATATTTCTGTTAAAGTTTCATTTTCATTTAATTATACAGAGAAATATGTGTCAAATGTTTTAAACTTGCTTTGGCCACATCCATATTCCAGTAGCAACATTTATACTATATGATGGAAGGTTTCTTGGAGTGATGGAGGAAGGGAAGAACAAATTAACTGCTAGTACAAGAATTCGTTTTCATAAAAAGTAATATAACATGGGGACTGGAGTGATAGCACAGCGGGTAGGGCATTTGCTTTGCACAGCCTACAAGGTCACGATCCCCGCATCCCATATGGTCTCCTAGACTCCCACCAGGGAGTAATTCCTGAGCGATGAGTCAAGAGTAACCCCTGATGGTCGCTGGTGTGACCCAAAAAAAAAGAAAAGAAAAAAAGAAAGGCACATTTATCAGACTTGATTCTTTCTTGTCACATCCACAGATCATCACTGTGTACGTGCTGCTACAGCAGTGCTTTACAGGATTGAACTGAAGCTGCCCCGAAGCTGGAGAAGTCCCTGTTCTCTCTCCCCAAGAGAGACCTGACTGTCTTCACATACCATTCATCTCTCTCTCCTTCCTTCCTTCCTTCCTTCCTTCCTCCCTCCCTCCTCTCCCTCCCTCCCTCCCTCCCTTCCTTCCTTCCTTCCTTCTGCCTGCCTGCCTTCCTTCCTGCCTTCCTTCCTTCCTCCTTCCGTCCTTCCCTTCTTTCCATCTTCCCTCCCTCCTTTTCACTCCTCCTCTCCTCTCTTCTCTTCTCTCCTCTCCTCTCCTCTTCTCTCCTCTCCTCCCTTCCCTTCCCTCCCCTTTCCTCTCCTTTTCCTCTCCCTCTCCTTCCTCCCTCCCTCCCCTCTCCTTCCCTCTCCCTCTCCTCTCCTCTTTCCTCTCCTCTCCTCTCCTCCACTCTCTGCTCTCCTCTCTCCTCCCCTCTCCTCTCTCCTCTCCTCCTCCTCTCTCCTCCTCCTCTCCCTCTCCCTCTCCTCTCCTCCCCTCTCCCTCCCCTCTCCCTCCCCTGCTCCCTTCTCCTCCCCTCTCCCTCCCCTCTCTGCTCCCCCTCCTCCCCTCTCCTCTCCTCTTTTCTCCTCTCCTTTTCTTTTCCTCTCCCTCTCCTCTCCTCTCCTCTCTTCTCCTCTCTTCTTCTCTCCTCTCCCTCTCCTCCTATTCTCTCGTTCCATCATCTCCTCTCTTCTCCTCTTTTCTCCTCTCCTCTCTTCTTGTCTTCCCTCATCGCCCCTCCTCTCCCCTCATCTCCCCTCCTGTCCCCTCCCTCCTCTACTCTCCTCTCTCCTCTCCTTTCCTCTCTCCTCTCTTCTATCCCTCTCATTCCATTATCTCCTCTTTTCTCCTCTTCTCTCTTCTTATCTCCCCATCTCTTCCCTCCTCTCCCCTCATCTCCCCTCCGGTCCCTCCCTCCCTCCTCTCCTCTCCCTCTCCTCTCTCCTCCTCTCCTCTCCTCTCCGCCTCCTCTCCTCTCCTCTCCTCCTCTCATCTCTTCCCCTTCCATAGTTCAGATACAGAGAAGAAATGAACCTTGGAATCTGCATACTCAGCCCCCTGACTGCCTCAGAGTTCTGCATTATTTCTACTTCTGTTGTGAAAATAGGATTGTACTTAAGTAGAAAGGTACCAAAACAAATGTGGGGTTTTCTCATTAATTTCCTTGTTTAGTCAGGGATAATAGGTGGGCATTGTACGGAAGTGTGTATAGTTGCCTGCATGCATTTGTCAAATTTTTAAGTTGTTTACAACTATATCGTCATTCTAGCACCAATTACTCAAGTGATATTGAAGCATATTTTAATAATTACTTTTCAATAACATTTATTATAAATACATCAACTGAGTGATGCCCACAATAAGTTATTAAGAATTGACTAAGCTATAAAAATATAAAAAACATTCAATTGAGAAGACTACTAACTAAATGAAAATATAGACATTACCTAGAGGTAAAATTATATGAGTATTATGTATGAGTGAATAAAGTTTTGAGAGATCATAGTAACTTGATTAAGGATATTGGCAGAATATTTTGATCATAGGTTGATGAATTTAAATTTTACTTCTCCATATACAGTTTTATAGTTTTGACTGACTCGTACATTTCCAAACCTGTTATCAGATTGTAATTCAAATATGATTAAATGACTTATCTATAATATATTGCCTTAAATACAGAGAGAGATGGAGAGACAGAAATAGAGATCATAGTTATATATTTCCACATGTAACCAAGTACACTACCTAGAAAGTAGTATATCTAAATTAGAACGGGGTGATATAACAGTGTAAAAATGGACAAATATCACATTTTATATGTAATTTATTGCAGTGTCTGCAACTATACAACATATTTAATTTGTCATATTAAACTTGAGACTATCAAAGTAATTTTTTCACAGATTTTTGTCAGAGATATGTGTCAGTATTTCAAGGATTAACTGAATTGTTTGACTCAGATCATTCACATAGTTGTCATCAGGGAACGATTGAAATATTCTTTGTATCCTTCTTTATAAGATATTATATTCTGGGACTGTAGTGATATTAAAATGAAAATTACACTTGCCTTGCACATGGCCAACCCAGGTTCAAGCCTTTTTACCCTCCCTGTCTGAATCAGGCAGGAGTGACCCCTGAGTTCAATGCCAGAAGTAAGCCTTGATCACTGCTGGATGTGACCTCAAAACCAAACCAAACCAAATCATAATTATATTTCAAATCATAAATAAATAGGAAATATGTGATAATGCACAAGTAATGCCTTGAACTATAATTACAGTGCATAAAGTAAAACATACAGACAGTATCAATCACTTAGCTAGCCATACAAAGAAATATTTACATATTACAAAAACAAAGATATAGCAAACTGAAACTTATCGCATATAAATGTTGCCATGGTTACATGCCACATATATAATGCTATTATACAACATTACTTTAATATTACCCCTGAGGACAACCATATTTCTATATAGGATCATTGAAGATTTAGTTACTTAAAATAGATCATTATGAATCGATGTGCTCTTTAGTTTTCAAAAAAAAGACATGGAAGTCAGGAAAAAAAATTTCTGTAGAGAGAGACAAGGAATCTGTTACAAAACTAATGTAATGCCATGGAATACCAACAAATTATGTTGGAAGTCACGAGGCACTAAGGAAGAACACCAAGAAATTCTTTCCTAAAACATGTAAAGAAAACATGGCCGTGCAGTCTCCTCGCTTGTTAATTTATCCATTGATTCATTTGGTAATCTCTATCATTTCTGCCATTTGCATCATAACTTGCTGTTCTTAGGACTCAGTCTTTGATCTATGCTAACAGTTGTCTACAGCCAGTGCTTGGGGAAGATATAAAATACATGGATTAAATCAAGGGTGAGCAGTAAAGCCAGGTCAGTGCCTTCCCCTATTCTATTTCCCCAACCTCTTTCTAATTCTGTCTTCTAGATCTTCTGTTCTAAAGCACTCTATTTACTGTAATTTATTATGGCATCATGTCTGAGACTCTCAGACATGGGGCAGAGCTGCTTCTTGCTCTCCCTGTGCCCAGCCGCTCATGAGGCACCTGGGAGGCACGACGGAGTTCTAGCCTTGGCCTGCCACCCCAGCAGAGCCTCCCACAACAAGCCAGACGACCCCCTCTCACTCCATGGGGGGCACCATCTTCTACATCTGGACTTCCATCTCGTCAGAACTCCACCCAGCAGACCAGACTATCATAGCCCGGCTCAGGAGGCCGTGAGCAGATCGCGCGGTTCAGCAATAAATGCTTTATTTAGAGGTGACTACAACAGTATGCCACCCGCATGCAAGCCTGGCAAGCTGCTTTTGTCGTATTTGATATGCCAAATACCAGTAACATTTATATTAGGCCATTCCGTGACCTCATATAATGGTTTGAGGCTCTTTACATTCCTGGAGCAAGCAGATGCCTTTGGGTACCACTAGCATGATACAGGACATTGGAGATATTACTGGTGCCCGCTCTAGCAAATAAATGATGAACAGAAAGACAGTGATAGAGATTATGGCATCACCAAGATACCAACACAATGGTATATATTTTTATACTGCATATCAAGAAAATATTACTTGTATTTATCCATCAAATATTGATATAAAGCAGAACCTTTCATCTTAAAATCCGTTTGTATTTGACTCCGTATATTCTTGAGCATTTATTCTAATTAATATCTCTTGTTAGCAATATCATAGCTTGTACTTAGCTGAAAATATATCAACTTGAATTTCTGGAAGCATATCAACAAATATTTAGTGAAATAATTGTGTGATGGATGGATCAAACTGACATCTATTTTTTATTTTAATATTCACTGATCTTTTTTAAAGGGCAGCCAAATTAATATTCTCCTCATAAATGAATTTTAAAGTTCTATTAGCATATTAGAGAAGAACTTGGCATATTTCCTTTTTCTAACCTGCCTTTTTTTGCATTTCTCTTTTTTATTTTAGCCCATATTGCAAGCTTTTTAATTTCTAATGAAAACCATTTTATTACCAAAGGGGAAAACAGGCCTGAAACACAGATATCTACATCAAATACACTCTTGCTGTATTTACTGTAATGTATAATCAGCTACCCTCAGTGATTTTATTTCTATTTAAACAGGCAACTCCGAGGCTTGCCTCCAGAGTTGCTCAGGCTATATAACCATACTCAGGCTTTGTTTTAGGCTGGGTTACCCTCACTCAGGGTATGCTTTGTTAATTTTTTTCTTTTTTTTCTTTTGGGTTGCCTGGCAAGCTACCCGTGTCGTATTTGATATGCCAAATACCAGTAACAATTTTAGACCCTGATTCACATGACCTTATGGAATGGTTTGAGGCTCTTTATGTTCCTGGAGCAAGCAGGTGCCCTTGGGCTCTACTAGCATGAGACAGGTCATATGGAGATTTTACTGGTGCCCGCTCGAGCAAATTGATTTTGAGCGGGAAGACAGCGATACAGTGATACAGTTAAACAGACAAGACACAGATATTTTTGAATTCCAATGATAACATTGTTTTTTAATAATGTGTAAAGGGTACTTGAAGCTGATATAGTTGAGTTGTAGAGTAATTACAGAAAGAAAAGAAGGAAGGAAGGAGAAGGAAGGAAGGGAGGTGAGGGAAGGAAGTGGGAAGCAGAAGACACTTCTGAAATCAGTTTTTTTCCCTTGAAGTTTCAATTTTTCGTGTATTTAGTAAGAACTGATCTTTCAGTAGAGGTAAAAGTCCTCCATCAAGAAAATACATATATATGTAAATATAAAAATGGAGGTGTTATATATATATTTATATATGTATTTATATATGTTTATATATATGTGTTTTAATTTATAAACTTAAAATTTTTCCAAAGTAGAATTATTTTCTTATAGGTACCAAATAATTGTATATATGAAATATATGAAAACAATATTGAAAACACAAATATATGAAAACACAATATATGAAAACACAAATTTTATTATAGACTCATCATCAGTCATAGAGAATTTACAAGTTTTTAATGCAAAGATCAATAATTTGATCACCAAGAACTAAAAACTGATGTGTTTTACTCTAACATAATGCTTCCATTTAGTCATGAAGTTTATCTTTTGGAGAAGTCCTCTGAAATAATGTTTAGGGATTCCAGGGTTGCTCCTGAAAACTTGACCACCTGGATCAGTCAGTTTTGTATTATGGTGAGAGTATACATGGGGTTTTAGTTCCAGAAACCACCTGTGCCACAGTAGGGGTGATCAGGGGCCATGCAGTGCTATCGCACCAGGACCTATGCATTCAAAACATAAGCCCAGGGACACCTTGAGCTCTCTCTGCGCTCCCTGACTTCCATTTTTTTTTAACTTCTGGTTTTTGAGACCATCCCCACTGTGAGCAGGGTGTATCACTCCTAGTGATGCTCGGGAAATCATATGCAATGCCAATGTCAAACCACTGCATGCAAAGGATTGTCACCCCCACACAATCTCTCTAGCCAACATCCCATCCCAGAATTTTCTTTTATGTATGTTTTGTTGGACACATCCATTGATGCTCAATGCTTACTTCTGGATCTGAGCTCAAGATCTCTCTTTATTGGGTCACAGGGCAATATGCAAAAGCCCAAGATGGAATATAGATTGCCAAGTTCAAGGCAAGAGCACTTACTCGCTATACCTATCTGGCCCCCAATTTTTTTGTTAAAATATAAAATAAATTCTTATCACATAGTAAATTTTTGAAAAGCTGTGTTTTTTAATTTTGTTAAATATTTGCATGCAATGTGCATTGTTAATGCAAACATTTTAAACTTTATATTAAACCAATTAGTGAATATTCATAAAAAAAAAATCTGCTACAACAAGAATAAACTTCAGAGAACTGAGTTTAATAAACATCTAATTAATGTGACACACACATGAGAACAAACATTTCCATTAATTTCTAAAGTGGCAAATATTACACTTTATAATTAGCTTTTAATTTATAATGTTTAGCAGTAAATAATGGACTACATTATTATAACAGAAAGGATTTATTTGGGGAAAAGTTTAATAAATAGTATCTCAAAATCTTGCCATGCTATAACTAAAACTAAGTTATAATAAACTTAGTATTTAGCAGTAAATAGCAGACTATATTACCCTAACTAGCAGCATTAATTTTTAGCACACATTTACTATAGGGCAATTCAATTCCTGTTTTTCCTTGATCAAAACTAGGTGTGTTTCAATAGTTATAACGCTCCAAATTTTCAGCTCCTTAATAAAATTTGTACAGGAAATCCATATACACAATTTTAACAAAACTACCACCTATAATGTGTGTGTTCAGCAATATGAATATTAGTGTACATTTTTTGTACACTTATGATTAAAAAATTTCTTAGGCATTTAAGTATTATTTTACATATTTAAATTTCTTAGTCATTTATTTTATGCATTTTCATCAGATTGTCTCATTCATTTCTCTCATTTTACTCCAATTATTTACATTTGACCAAATTATTAGATACTTGGAAACATATTTAAATGTGTATGCAGTTATTCAGTAAGCATGGAGAATGAGATGGGTGTAAGGGAATAGACTGAAAGTTATCACAATCTAGATAATAAATCATTACAACTTGTAATGTTTAATGAAATATCAATGCTCCAAATTACTTAAAAAGCATTCAAAAATAGGTAGTTTGCTTCCCTAAGTATATACTAAATGGCCTTATGAGTGCCCTACTATAAAGGAGCAGGTTGTAGGGGCTGGGCACGTGGGAAGAGAGGAAATGAGCACATTAGTATTGGTAAATGAGCACTGGTGGAATAATGGGTGTTGGAACACTGTATGACTGGAACCCAATCATGAACAACTCTGTACAATCCATTCCACAGTTATTAAATAAAATAAACAAACATAAACGTCTTAGAAAGAAAAAAAAATTCAGATAAAATATTGATGAGGTACAGTGTAAATATTTCATTCACGTAATTTCATTGAAGATGATTAGCATTCATTTCAATTGCAAATCAACAAAATTATGTGAGCATTAATTTCACCAATTTTTTATAGGCAGTATACTATTGTCTTGAAAAATATGACTAATAAAACTAGTCAGATGACTGCATTTGAAAATAGTATTTTTTTTTTTTTGGGAGTGAAGCTGCTAGGGTAACATGAACTCCATTCAGGATAATAGTGAATGATGTTAGGGAGTAAGGTGAATGATTTGTGACTATGAAAAATATAATTAGTTTTTTGTCATTTGGAATTTTCAGCATTATTGATGACAAATTACAGAATTGTGTTTATCATTATATATAATATAAAAACACTAACAGTATGTATACACACATATATATGTTGTATATGTGTGTTGTTGTATACGTATATATGTATATATTGTGTGTGTGTGTGTGTGTGTGTGTGTGTATATAGCTGTCTTTTCAAGCCCAGGCCAGGTATGCCTGATCTAGGGACTCACATACATGGGGCAGAGCTGCTACCAATTCCTCCCTGTGCCCAGCTAATCATGAGACACCCAGGAGGGAAGGCAGGTTCTAGTCCTGGCTCGCCACCCCAGCAGAGCCTCTGAAGAAGCCAGAGGAATCCACACACAATGAGGGCTTCATTTTCTACATCCAGACTCCCCAGCTCGTCAGGCTCCACCCAGCACAGGAGCTGATCTCGCCGCCCGGCTCACGCGGCCTCTTTACTGCCACATGGTTCTTTAATAAATGCACGAGGAGGAGAGACAACTACAAGAGTATCCCACCCACACAGCAGTGCCTGGCAAGCTACCATGTTGCATTTGATATAACAAATGCCAGTAACAATTACAGACCTCTCTCCCATGACCTGATGAATGGTTTGAGGCTCTTTATTTCCTGGAGAGAGCAGATGCCCTTGGGCTAGACTAGCATGTGACAGGATGTATGGAGATATTGCTAGCACTGCTTGAGAAAATTGATGAACAACAGGAAGACAAGTGATACAAGTGAAGTGATATATATATACATACATACATTATATACATACATATATACATACATACATACATATATACATGCATACATATATATACATACATACATGCATATATGCATATATATCTATATATATATATCCTTGTACTTTCATTATGCTATGTATCACTGTATTACTGTCTTGCCATTGCTCATCGATTTGCTCGAGTGGGCACTAAGCAACATCTCCATTAGTCCTGTCACAAGCAAAGTGCAACCCAAAGGGCATCTACTTGCTACAGTGACAGGAGGAGCCAAAACCATTCTTCAGGGTTATGGAACTAGGTTCATAATAGTTACTAGTCTTTGGCATAAAAGGTAAATAAAACACGGTAGCTTGCCAGACTTTACCATGTACGTGCTATAATCTCAGTTGAAGGCTCTCAACCGAGCATTTACTGATGAAACTTAAAGGGGGGGAAGATCAGGTTTTCTCTTGGATGGAGCTTTGAGGAATTATGGAGTCTGGATATTGGAATGACTAACTGTATGATGTGTGGTTTTCTCTGGCTTCTTGCCAGGCTTACTGGGATCAGTTACAACATGTCTATAACTGTTTACTATGTATAAATGTGAAAGAAATTGGGAAGAACTTTATGAAAAATTCAGTATCCTATAAAAAAATATTGTCACGCGGCCGCAAAGAGCCATGTGCCAAGGGACATGTGGATCTGGCATGGGTGGGTCTACTCTCTTCCGGGGCTTAACTGGCATGGAGGCGGAGGGGAAGGGCAGGGCCCAAAAACTCCACTCCCTGTCCGGCCAGCATGGTCTCTCCCCATCATGAGAGCAAACCCTTGGAGCAATGTTGGACTCGGCCAGGGGATGGCCGAACCACTTACCAGGAGGTCCAGATCCATGGGTTGCTTCCACATGGGGCCGGCTGAGCAGTACAGCTGTGGGTCTGAAGTGGATGGGTCTGGATCTCTACCAGGGTTGCAAATTAGTTGAATCTGCAGTGGGTGGGTCTCTCCCTTCAGGGGTAACTGGCATGGAGGCGGAGGAAAGGGGCAGGGCCTAAAACTCCACTCTGAGTCCGGCCAGCATGATTTCTGCCCCGCTCTTGAGAGAAAACCCATGGAGCAATGTTGGACTCCGGCCAGGGATGGCCGAGCCCCTTACGGAGGTCAGCTGCATGGGTTGCTCCAAGGGTTTGCTTCCACGCGAGTGGGGGGAGACCATGCTTGCCAGACTCAGAGTGATTTATGCTATCATTAAATATATACAAATATACTCACACACATATATACATATACATTTTATTCTTTTCCTCTTAATACTATGACTTAGTACTTTTCTTTTCTAGTAATAGAATAGATAGGGGATTTATATTATATACTATAATATCATTTCACTTAAATAGTACCATACTGCTTTATTCAATATGAAATGCAGTAAAATAAAAAATATTTATTTTATTGTTATATTATTTATAATGTATTTAACATTATACTCCCCATCTCTAAATTGTTTTTAGTATCATTTTTAAAAGTATGGAAGCCAAAGGATTCAAAAAACTGTTTTTTTCTTTTGGGTCAACCTGGCGATGCTCAGAGGCAGCTCTGACTCTGCACTCAGGTGTACTCCCGGCGCGTGCTCAGAGAGACCATATGGGATGCTGAGGATAAAACCCAGGTCATTGCATGCAAGGCAAAATGCCCTACCAGCTGTGCTATCACTCTTGACCCTAGGGATTCAAAATCTTGTGTTAAAATCTACACCGTCTTTTCCATATTCATATTTTTTGAATAGACTTATATGCTTTTTCTTTCTTTTTTTTTTTTTAATTTTTTTTTTATACCACCGTGAAACATACAATTACCAAGGTGTTCATAATTGGTTCTTGGTAATACAGTATACCAGCACCCATCCCTCCACCAGTGCCCCATTTCCACCACCAATGTACCCCACCCCCTCCGCCCACCCCCAGGCTGCCTCAATAGCAGGTACCCCAGTTTTCTCTCTTTCTCTCTCTGTCTCTCTCTCTGTCTCTGCATCTCTCTCCCTCTTATTTTACACATTGTGGCTAGCCCTGCAGATATTTAGAGTTTATCACTTAAGTCTCTTTGTGTATATTCAATGGTGGAGTTTTAATCTGCCATTACCATTTCCCACATTTAGTAAAACACTGGTATCTATTTATGTCCTATTAATGAATGCAGTCATTCTATATCTGTCCTTTTTCCTTCTGACTAATTTCACTCCAGCATGATAGTCTCCCATGTCCATCCATTTGCAGGTAAATTTCATAATTTCATCTTTTCTGACAGCCGCATAGTATTCCATAGTGTAGATGAACCACAGTTTCTTTAGCCAGTCCTCTGTTCTCGGGCATTTAGGTTGTTTCCAGATTCTAGCTATAGTGAATAGCGCAGAGATGAATAAAGAAGTACAGATAGTGTTTCTGCTATGTGTTTTTTCGGTCTCTCGGGGTATATTCCCAGGAGTGCTATTGCTGGATCAAATGGGAGCTCAATATCTAGTTTTTCGGAGGAATGCCCATATTGTTTCCTCCAAAAGGGCTGGACCAGTCGGCACTCCCACCAACAGTGGATGAGAGTCCCTTTTTCCCACATCCACGCCAGCACCGGTTGTTCTTGCTGTTTTGGATGTGTGCCAGTCTCTGTGGTGTGAGATGGTACCTCATTGTTGTTTTGATTTGCATCTCCCTGATGATTAAAGATGAAGAGCACTTTTTCATATGCCTTTTGGCCATTCAATTTCTTCTTTTTTGGAAGCTTCTGTTCATTTCTTCTCCCCATTTTTTTGATGGGGTTGGCTGTTTTTTTCTTGTGGAGTGCTACCAGTGCCTGATATATCCTGGATATTAACCCCTTGTCAGATGGGTATTGGGTGAATATCCTTTCCCCACTCTGTGGATTGTCTTTGTATCTTGGTCACCGTTTCTTTTTGGGGTGCAGAAGCTTTTTCAATTTTTATATAATCCCATTTGTTTATCTTTGCTTCCATTTGCTTGGTCAGTGGTGTGTCGTCTTTAAAGATACTTTTTGTTTCGATGTCGTAGAGCGTTTTCTCCTATGTTTTCTTCGATGTACCTTATAGATTCATGTCTGATGTTGAGATCTAGAATCCATTTTGATCTGACTTTTGTGCATGGCGTTAGAAGGAGGTCTAAGTTCATTTTTTACATGTAGCTGCCCAGTTTTCCCAGCACCATTTGTTGAAGAGGCTTTCTTTGCTCCACTTAATATTTTTTGCTCCTTTTATCGAAGATTAAGTGGTTTGTATATTTGAGAGTGTGTTTCAGGATACTCAGTTCTATTCCATGGAGGTCTACGAGGTCTGTCTCTATACCAATACCACACTGTCTTAATTACAACTGCTCTGTAGTAGAGCTTTGAGGTTGGGGAGAAGTGATACCCCCCATCTTCTTTTTCCCAAGGATTGCTTTAGCTATTCGTTGGGGTTTATTATTCCATACAAATTTCAGGAGTGTTTGTTCCAATTTCTTTGAAGAACATCATAGGTATCTTTATAGGGACCGCATTGAATCTGTATTAAGCTCTAGGGAGTATTACCATTTTGATAATGTTAATCCTTCCAATCCATGAGCAGGGATATGTCTCTCCATTTCCTCAGGTCTTCTTTTATTTCCTGAAGTAACGTTTTGTAGTTTTTCTTTGTAGAGATCCTTTACATTCTTTGTCAAACTGATTCCTAGGTATTTGATTTTCTTGCGCGCAATTGTGAATGGGATAGTTTTTCTTTAATGTCCCTTTCTTCTCTTTACGCTGTTTGCATATAGGAAGGCCATTGACTTTTTGGGTATTGATTTTGTACCCTGCCACTCTGCTATAGGAATGTATTATTTCTAGGAGCCTCTTGGTAGAGAGTTTGGGTTTTCAGGTATAATATCATGTCATCTGCAAATAGTGATAACTTGGCTTCTTCCCTTCCTATCTGGATGCCCTTAATGTCTTTTTTCTTCCCTGATTGCTATGGCAAGTACTTCCAGTACTATATTGAATAGAAGTGGTGAGGAGTGGGCAGCCTTGTCTTGTCCCTGATCTTAAGGGGAAGGCTTTCAGTTTTTCCCCATTGAGAATGATGCTCGCTGTGGGCTTGTAGTAGATGGCCTGGATTATCTTGAGGAAGGTTCCTTCAATCCCCATTTTCGAGAGAGCTTTCTATCATGAACAGGTGTTGAATCTTGTCCAAATGCCTTCTCTGCATCTATTGATATGATCCTATGGTTTTTATTTTTCTTTTTTGTTGATATGATGTATTATGTTGATTGACTTGCGGATGTTGAACCATCCCTTGCATTCCCAGGGATGAATCCCACTTGGTCATGGTGTATAATCTTTTTGATGACTCTTTGGATTCTATTTGCTAGTATTTTGTTGAAGATCTTAGCATCTGTATTCATCAGGGGAGATTGGTCTGTAGTTTCCCTTTTTGTGACATCTCTGTCTGCTTTTGGGTATCAGGGTGATATGTGCCTCGTAAAAGCTATTTGGGAGTGTTTCTGTTTCTTCAATTTGCCGGAAGAGCTTAAAAAGAATTGGGAGTAGGTCCTCTTTAAAGGTTTGTAGAATTCACTGGTGAATCCATCTGGACCTGGGCTTTTTGTGTTTTGGGAGACTTTTGATTACCGATTCTATCTCCTCGATGGAGATAGGTTTGTTGAGGTATTCCAAATCTTCTTGTTGAACTTGGGAGCTATAGGAATTCAGGAATTTGTCCATTTCTTCTAGGTTCTCTTGTTTTGTGGCGTACAGGCTCTCATTAGTAATCTCTGATGATCTTTTGAATTTCTGTGGTTTCTGTTGTGATGTCCCCATTTTCATTTCTGATTCTATTTATTTGGAGTTCTCTCTTTTCCTTTTCTTACAAGTCTTGCAAGTGGTTTGTCAATCTTTTTTTTTTTTTTCAAAGAACCAGCTTTTGGTTTCGTTGATCTTCTGGATTGTTTTTTTGACATTCCATCTCATTGATTTCTGCTCTAAGTTTTATTATTTCTTTCTTTCTGCTTGGGTTGGGCTCCTTTTGTTGATCACTCTCTAAGATCTTAAGTTGTGAAGTCAGACTGTTTATGATGGCCTTTTCTTCTTTCTTGGATGAATGCTTGAAGAAGCTATGAACTTGCCTCTTAACACTTTGCTTTTGCTGTATCCCACAAGTTCTGGTAATTCGTGTCTTCAGTCTCATTTGTTTTCCAGGAATCTTTTGGATTTTCCTCTTTGATTTCTTTTATGACTTGCTGGTTGTTCAGCAGTGAGCTGTTTAGTTTTCAGGTACTTGGTATTGGTCTCCGTTTTTGTGTACAATACTTCTATTTTCAGTGCCTCATGGTCTGAAAAAATAGTTAGCACAATTTCTATCTTCTTGATTTTATGGAGGTTTGATTTATGGCTCAGCATGTGATCTATTTTGGAGTATGTTCCATGTGCACTGGAGAAGAAAGTGTATTCAAGCTTTTTGGGGATGAAATGCCCTCGTATATGTCTACCAGCCCTCTTTCCTCCATCTCTCTTCTTTTGGGGCCAGTATTTCCTTGGTAAGTTTCAATCTTGTTGATCTATCCAGGGTTGGTAGAGCAGTGTTGGAGTCTCCAACTACAATTGTGTTGCTGTCAATGTCTTCTTTGAAGTCTATTAGTAGTTGTTTTAGGTATTTTGCTTTGGCCCTCGTTGGGTGCATATATGTTTAATACGTGATTTCTTCCTGATATATGCCATCCCTTGACTATTAAGAAGTGACCTTCACTGTCCCTTCTGACCTTCTTCAGCCTGAAGTCTATGTTGGCAGATACCAGTATGGCTACCCCAGCCTTTTTGGATGGGGTTGTTTGAGTGAAGGATTGTTTTCCAGCCTTTTATTTTGAGCCTGTCTTTTGCTCCGATTGTTCAGGTGTGTTTCTTGAAGGCAAGCAGAATGTCGGATTCAATTTTTTGATCCATTTTGCCACTCTGTGTCTCTTAACTGGTGCATTTAGACCATTGACATTGAGAGAATTATTGTCATGGGAGTTTGTGCCATCTTTCTGTATAGGTTAGTTGTTCTTTTGGGTTATGTCTCATCTTATAGTAGATCTTTCCAGTCCTTCTTTTAAGGTTGGTTTTGATTTACAAAGTTCCTAAGCTAGTTGTTTATCCAAGAAGTTGTATATCTGTCCTTCAAATCTAGAGTGAGAGTTTAGCTGGATAAAGAATTCTTGCTGAGGGCATTCATTTCATTTGGTTTTTTACTATATCCCACCACTGCCCCCTTCGGGCTTGCAGGGTGTCTTTGGAGAGAAGTCTGCTTTGAAAGTCAAGTGGATGCCTCCTTTGCTTATACAATTTCCTTCTTTGATCTTGCTGCCTGAAGAATTATGTCTCTGTCTACTTGGCATCCATTACTTTTGACCTAGGATGTGTCTTGGGGTCTTTCTATTAGGGGTGCTCTTCTTTGCTGGTACGTCTTGGGCTTCTTCAATCTGGATGCCTTTATCCTTTAACTCGAGGGACTTTTCAGCCAGGATGTTTTTAACTATTGTTTTAATTTCCTTAGGGTTACTTTCCTGTCCCTCTGGGGCTCCAAATTCTTATGTTGTTCCCCTACATTCATCCCATTGTTCTCTGTTTCGTTGCTTTGATCCAATTTCCGGTCTTTTTCCATCTGTGTAGATCTCTGAGTGCTTTCTGCAGCTCATCTTCAGTCTCACTGATTCTCTCCTCTGCTGCTGTCATCCTACT